>JANIIA010067242.1:0-10616 GCA_027478495.1 Erythroxylum alaternifolium
AATTAAACACAAAAAATAGGAATGAATTCAAATGAAATAACATATAAAAATATAGAAAAATCCATTCATATCAAATACCCCCACACTTAGCTTTTGTCCATCCTTGGGCAAAACATTAAAATTAAGCTCAAAGACCTAAAAACATTTACTTAATTCCCATATTTTCCAAGATTATATAATCACAAGCAAAGATGAGTAATCAAATGTCATAACAAGAATTCAACATTCAATGCTTCTACTCATTATCAATCAACATTTAATACCTTTAAAAACTAAGAAATCTAATGGTAGACTCGAAAAATGTGTTTAATTAAAATATATCCACGGGTACACTTAACACCATTCATGATCATGACAATTCACAATTTTGTATATCATTTCATTTCTCCACCACTAATGTTCACATGCAAAATCATGAATCAAAGGACCTTTTAGGGTTGTAATGTGGGCAAAGGTAATGTGAGATGTATTTAAGTCAAGTAGCATAAAAGCCATTAAGCTAGTGAAACAAAGCAACACTCATAAAAAAACTAGGTATTGTCAGCTATGACAAATGCAACATTTATCTTTTACAACCCCATTCAACTCTCACACACCAACCACATGAAGTATATACCAATTTAAAAGAATCACTCATACAATTTATGCCAACAATACATTGAAACCACAAGAGTGAGCCTTTGAATCCAACATCTACCTCATATCCAATATACTCAAATAACTCATCCATCACAACTTTAAGAGAATGCATTAATCATAAACGACTTTTCAACACATGTGCACATGCTCCTAGATACATTTATTTAAACAATTTTTCATTCTTTTTCTTTTTCTTTTTTTTATTTTTTTCTTTTTCTTTTCTTGTGCTTTTCTCTTTTCTTTCTTTATTTCCTTGTAAAAATTAAAATAAACTACACTAACATGGGAATTTCAATGATAAGACATAACAAAACATCCCAACATTAACCAACTCACACATATGTACACCTCCACACTTACACTTTTGTACATCCACAAACTCACCAATCACAAATGTTCCACTAGCTTTATGTCGTGGGTAGGACATTTGGTTAAGTATAAAGCATGTAATGTGGTTGATACAAAAAGAAAGGCTAATAAAGCTCAAAGGGGCTTATCAAAAAGGAAAATCATATAATTGGTAGGCTATTTAGCTAATGTGGTTCAGAAAAGTAAAGAATGCCTAATCATATCCATATTAATCCATGTGATAAAAATGTGGTTTCAAATAGAAATTCAACGCAAAATCGGGATGTACATGTCCTGAAGGTTACACATTATCAAAAGACAATGAGATTGATATAGATGTTTTAGTCTAATAAGGCTTAAAATCTCACTGGCTTTATCTACCACTAGTCACTACTCTTCTAAAGATAATGCATATCGATCAATCACAAAAGTAAAAATGCATGCTAAAGTTGCCATAATATTCTTTAGTCAACTCATTCTCTAATCATGACTATATAGTCCCAGAAGTAATAGAAAATGAGCAAATATTTCTTTGTTTGTTTTATTATTTCTCTCATTTTGATTGAAAACATAAAATAAGCAAAAAAACTAACAAAGAAACACACATGCATAAAAATAAAATAATAATAATAATAAATGCGAAAATTTAAAGAAACAAAATTTGCTTCCCTTGAGTTGCCCCCAAGAAACATCTTTGTTTAGGATTGCTATCTCAACTCCTTGTTTCTTCCTCACATGACAAAATTGTGATCTTCAAGTGTCATATCTGGCTCCTCCATATGAGGTTCTTTTGGATAGGGCCTTGGTTGATAATTGTTCACCTCCAGCATCTTCCCTATCTTTAGATTCTTTATCTCTACTGAGTCTTCACTCTTTTGAAATAATTTGAATGACTCTTCATTTAATTCTTTCAACCTGCTAGGTAAAGGTGAAGGGTTAGTCTCGAATATAATTACGGACTCAGTGCTTACCTCTGAGCTAAAAGATATGTCTTTTTCTACCTCGAGCTCCTCCTCAACTTTTTCTACACAAGAAATTCGTTGAGGATTGACCTCAAAATTCTCAAGCTCCTTATCACTTTGTAAAGTTTCCACACAAAGGTCCATTAGGTGCACCTCGAGTTGATACCGCTGATCCTTTTCACTTTGTGGTTCCAGATGATTGATATCTCCCCATCAAGGCAATGCATCTTGCTGGAATTGTGGAGCATCCTGTCAAATTTGCTGTACAATTTGCTGAAACAACTGTTGCATGTTCTGTTGGAACTACTACATATCCTATTAAATTTGAAGATCCTTAGCAACCATAATATTAAGCATTTCTTCTAGAGATGTACCTAAGTCGTGTTGTCTCTCTGAATCTTGGGCACTATACTATGTAATTTTTGGAAATTGCCCTCCATCCTGCTAGAATTGTATAGTATTCTGCTACAATTGCAAAATATTAGCGTTTACTATATTAATCAACTCTTCCAGAGATAGACTAGAGTTGTGATAGGAAACTTCTGGTCTATATGAGAATTGTTGTACATCTTGCAAACTATCATGGAAGTAATTCTGATGATTATCTCATCCATAACAAAAGTTAGGTTGATTGGTGCAAACATTGTTATAGGATTGAGAATATGAATGAAAGAAAATTTGTTTCCATCCATATCGAATTTTTTTAATCACAAACACACAAAAAATGAAAAGATCACGAAATAACTAAAAAGAAATCAATTACAAAAAAATATATACAAAACACCAATTAAAATCACAAGCAAAAACTAAACACCACACTCCCTGGCAACGACGCCAAAATTGACCTACTTGTCGTAACGCTAGTAAAATAAAATAACTAGACTACTACTATAGCAGTGGTGAGTTTCGGCCGATCCCACAGAGAGTGTGTGTAAAGTTTATGAAATGAAATTAAATGGTGTTTAGGTTTAATAGGGGGTTTTGGATTTTGAAATAAGAAAATAATATGAAACTAGACTAATAAAAACAAATTAAAGAAAACATGCAAAAAAATGATTAAAATGGGGAATTTGGTAGGGACTCGGTTCCTTGGTTCAATCTCGTCCTACACCCTAATTAAGCATATTTCATTGATTTGTTGTTCTCAAACCTCTCTTAGAAATTATTAATCATGGATTAATAATTAACCCAAGTTTTCTCTTAGGTTTTGTTTAATCAAGATATTATTATTAATTAAACCTAACTACTAAATAATCTAGAATACGATCTCTAGATTTAATTAGGCAGTAGCATTATGAATTAGAAAAATCGATTAATCAAGGCAACAACCACATACGATGCGTCATTTAACCTAATTCATATTATCCCTAATGATTACGAATCATTAGTTGCTACACATGAATTTCAACATAACAATTACGGATTTTATCAAAATTCTAGCAATGGGTATACAGTTAAATGATTCAATGAAAGCATTAAAATCATCTTTTCACAATCCTAATGGGTTCATACATAAATAACCGAATAATAACAAAACTTTGATTATCCATACACAAAACCCAAATCAATTAACATAAGATAACACAATCAATTTCTAATGAGAGAAAAAAACAACAAAAACAAGAAAATATGCTTAACCTGGGTCGTCAGCATCAATGTAACCTTCGAACGGACATTGGGACGTTTAGCCTTCCATGAGTCTCTCCCGAAAAAATGCTTTAGCCTCTAATAATATCCTTATCGAAAACCCTACGGTTCTTCACTCACTACCAAGCTTCTTCTCCTCTCTACTATTCACCGATGGGACAATTAAACATTTGGACCTAAGCTACTGTACACACCACTCTTCTTCTCTTTTATGCTCTCTTGCAGCCCTCTTACTGTAGCTTGATTTCACAAATAAACTTCATAGTTCTCAGTCCACCCATACTATTCATGCCACTTCTCTTCCTCCAAGCTCTCTATTCTGTTCTCCAGCCTTCCAAGCCGCAGCTGTCCTCTCTTCCTAGCCGCAAGTCGCTCGCTGCTCTACTCTTCACACTCGTTAGCTACGCTGCTGTATATTGATAGGATGATTAAATTTTGTGTCCCCACATAATGTTTATGCAAAGAACCCCTGACCCATGTCTTGGCAAAACGTCTGCGTTTCATGCATAACATTTGCATGAAACGCAGACGCTGTTTGTGTTTTGCGTTTCATACAAAACGTTTTGCATTTTGATCATTTTCAACTTCTCATCTGCGTTGTCATTTTACTTGGCTAGTTGTCCACATGTTACATTGTTGTTTTGTCCTTCTTCTTTGTATTTTAATTTTTTTCTTTCTTCTTCTTGTCTTTTAATTTTCTTCTTCTTGCTCCATAAAGAAAAGTAAAAATTAATCTTCAGAAAACAGGTCAAATGTAGTGCTTTCGACTCACTTTAATTTTTTTGTTTCCATATTATACCTAAAATCATATATGAATTAAAGTGAGTATCTTAAACATTTTCATATCGTTAATTGCTAAGTGTAAATGATTAAATATATCAACAACTAAACACATATAAACACTACTGCACAACTATCAACTGGTTGACTAATATCTTCTAATGGTCAACCAATATCCCCTTGTTTATGAAATTTTTCTTTGCAGTGAGTTTATAAATAGAATGGCTTCATACACTAGTCATTATTCGATCAATATAGCTTTATGGTCAACCAATGTAGCAAGTTAAAAGCAAAATTTTAGATTTCAGTACAAAATTGTTCCATGTATCCTATTCAAGAAAAACTTTGGTCAACTAGTATAGCTTTATGGTCGACCAATTTTCATGATCTAAAGGCTTTCTCCTTATCTTTTCTTCTAATTTTTATCTTATATGTTCATATCTTCGTAATCATAAACAATTCATTCTTTTTGTTGAAAAATCTCATTAAATTCAATCAAATTGAAATTTTATTATTTTTAAATTTTATATTTAGGTTTTTCAAAACAATTTCTTAATCAAGAATTAATTTTTAATAATGCCTTTATAGTTAAATTGTATAATAAATTAAGGTTGTTTCCCTTTCAATCATATCAATTTAGTTATATTTTTCCTTTTTAATTATATTGTGCTTTTTTTGTTGCTATTCCATCCTCTAATTCTATCAAAACTTACACTTGGTGCTTTAATTAAATCGTTCAATTTAGGCATCATTAATAGGTATGAGTTGCATCATATTTTAGGGTTTAATTTGTTATGAGTTAACTGTTAATTTAAGTGTTTAGTATGTGTTTAGGTTAGAACTGTGTTAGTTTAAGTGTTTAAGTGTTTTTATGGGTTAGTATATATCTTTGAGCTTAAATATTATGTTTTTGAGGTACTTTGATGTGTTTGTCAATGTTTCAGGGTCAATGTCGAAGAACGGAGAAGTTTCAGAGACTTTTGGGCTGAAACCATGGCCCATGATCGTGGAACAATAGGCCACGATTGTGACAGAAACATATGAGCCAGCCCACAATTGTGACATACAGAAGACTTTGCGACAACCACGATCGTGGCCTGATTGCCAAGATCGTGACAAAAAGGTTTGATGCTAGCCATGATCGTGGCCTGCATCGAGCAGATGCGCAAATAAGAGAAAAAGCCAAGTTTTGAGGAATTTTTTAGACCGTTTCGAGCCTTAAAAAGCCCTAGAACTGCTAAGGTATTTAAAGAACATAAAGAACAAAAGAGGAGGAGCTTTTGCACTAGCTACAATCCCGAAACCTTAGAGAGCTTTATCAAGAGAATGAGGAAGAAACAAAGGAAGAGAGAGGTGGAGAAGAAGCCTACGTGAAGTACTTCCTGGAATAGGATGTTTCCTACCGTTGCTGCCTCTATCATCCATTCCTAGTATATTTTTGGTTTTATTTTATTCTTTATGATTGTATAGAATTTGAGATAGCCATAGATGATAGATTCGTTGAATGTTAAGGATTAGTCTAAACTCGCCTTCAGGATATTTTGTCTTTGATATTAATGAAATTTGTTTGATTGCATTTTTATTGAATTTCTTGTGATTTCAATTTTGCATTTGCATAATTCGGTAACAAACTGAGAGGGTGAACTGAGTAAAAAATCATTAAATTGGGCTAACGAGAGTTAGGTAATTTAATAGATCAAGAATTGAATCAAACCGGTAAATTTATGTAACGAAAGATCCTGTATAGGTTTTTGATATTTTATTGGGAAATTTTAGATCTAATTTAGGTTTTGGATAAATTGTAAATCGAGAGGTTGCAATTCCTATAATCTAATTAGGGTTACTGATTATAACTCGAGAGAGAGTAATCAACTCTAGGACCTTCTAGAACTGATAATTCAATAAATTCATAATCAATTAGGTTTTCATTAAAGTTGAAAAAAATCTCATTTTTCTCAATTGGTAGTTTTATGTTTTTTTGTGATTGGGTATTGCATATGCTATCCTATTATTATTTTTGAATTTGATTATTGGAATTAATTGCATGACTGAAATAATTTCTTGTTTAGTTTTGTTTGTTTTGAATTATTGCGAATTGAGTTCAACATTATATTTTAGGATTAGATTAACACTCCTTGTGGGATCGACACCTTATGTACTACACGAACGACCCATGTGCTTGCAGAATATCAAGGTTAATTATTAAAGCTTTTTCATATCAGAAACCTATGATCAAGTTTTTGGCGTCGTTGCCCAGGGGGGGGATTAGTTTAGTTTAATAGTTTAAGGAGTTTAATTTAATTCTTAATTTTTGTTTTCATTTTTCTTTTCTATTTCTGAAATCATGCTCTTGTATGAACATAAGGGTCACGAGAGGTTATAGTCTTTATGATTGTATAGAATTTGAGATAGCTATAGATGATACATTCATTGAATGTTGAGGACTGGTCTAAACTCGCCTTCAGGATATTTTATCTTTGATATTAATGAAATTTGTTTGATTGCATTTTTATTGAATTTCTTGTGATTTCAATTTTGCATTTGCATAATTTGGTAACAAACTGAGGGGGTGAACTGAGTGAAAAATCATTAAATTGGGCTAATGAGAGTTAAGTAATTTAATAGATCAAGAATTGAATCAAACCGGTAAATTTGTGTAATAAAAGATCCTGCATAGATTTTCAGTAGTTTATTAGACAATTTTCGATCTAATTTAGGTTTTGGATAAATTGTAAATCAAGAGGTTGCAATTCCCATAACCTAACTAGGGTTTATAAATTAGGTTACTGATTATAACTCGAGAGAGAGTAATCAACCTTAGGATTGTCTAGAACCGATAACTCAATAAATTTTTAATCAATTAGGTTTTCATTAAAGCTGGATAAAAATCTCCTTTCTCTCAATTGGTAGTTTTTATGTTGTTTAATGATTGGGTGCTGCATCTGCTATCCTGTTATTATTTTTGAATTTGATTATTGGAATTAATTGCATGATTGAAATAATTTCTTGTTTAGTTTTGTTTATTTTGAATTATTGCGAATTGAGTTCAACATTAGATTTTAGGATTAGATTAACACTCCTCGTGGGATCGACACCTTAGGTACTACACGAACGACCAGTGTGCTTGCGGAATATCAAGGTTAATTGTTAAAGCTTTTTCATATCAAAAACCTTTGATCAAGTTTTTGGCGTCGTTGTTGGGAAGAAGATTAGTTTTGTTTAATAGTTTAAGGAGTTTAATTTAGTTTTTAATTTGTTTTTATTCTTTCTTTTCTATTTCTTAAATCATGCTCTTGCATGAACACAAAGGTCACGAGAGGTTAGAGTCGTGCAACTGAAACCACAAATTTAGACATCACATGACTAGAATGAACCCTTAGGAAAGCTCAACAAGAAGAAGAAGAACAGATCGTGAAATCAACAATGGCCGAGAAATTTCAGCAGAACATGGACCACGAAGCGAACCAAGGATGTCAACAGTAGTCCTTTATGGACTTCATAAGGCCAGGGTTCAATGTAGCTAACCAAGGAGTAGCTAGTCCGCCCATTTAAGCAGCCTCCTTCGAGATTAAACCAGCTCTTTTAAATATGCTTCAGCAGAATGTCTAGTTTTATGGATTGGCAAACGAGGATCCTAGTGCACATATAATGAACTTCCTCAAAGTTTGTGATACTTTTCGGTGTCATTAGATGTCAGAAGATGTAGTCAGAATTCAGTTGTTCCCCTTTACCCTTAAAGAGAGAGCAAAGGCGTGGTATCATTCTCTGAACCCAGTCAATGTCACGATGTGGGATTAGCTAGTTCGTGCCTTCTTAGATAAGTATTTCCCTTTGACCAAGACCACGAAGATCACTAAGGAAATCACCAATTTCCAACAAAGTGATGGGGAATCGATTTATGAAGCATGGGAGAGATATAAGGAATTGCAATGGAAGTGCCCACACCACAACCTACCCAAAGGAATTCCTGTTGTAAACATTCTACAATGGAGTAAACCCACCGATGAGAGGCACAATTGATACAGCTTTAGGAGGATTATTAATGAGAAAGACAGTTGATGAAGCAGAAGAGTTGATAGAGGGGATGGTGAGCAATAGCTATTTGTGGACAAATGGGCAGGGTAGGCAACCTGCTACCTTCAAAGAGCAAAAAGGAATTGTGGCAATCGATCAGATGAAAAAAATGCAAGCGAAGATCGATAACTTGATGCGACAGCTCAACAATATGAAGGCTTCGTCTTTAGCTCCAATGAAGGCCGTACACCTTAAGTTTGAGCTCTATGGACATATAGACCATGATACCATAGACTGTTATTTGATGAAGGAAGGTGATCTAGAGCAAGTAAATTATATGGGGGCATAATATGGACAAGAAGGGGGCAACAATCCCTACTTCAACACCTACAACCCTGGGTGGAAGAATCACCTTAACTTCTCTTGGACAAATAATACAGGAGGACAGTTCATGCCTCAAGGGCAATCGGGCTTCTAATAAGGTAAATCAAACTCGATCAAATCTAATTTGGATAGAATTTTATATAAGCCTAGAACTCTAGACGATGCACAAAAAAAACTAGAAGGCAAATTTGAGCAGGTCACTAAGAACTATGCTTCCTCAATCCATGATCTAAAGGCCCAAGTGAATCAATTGTCAAATGCCTTTTCTATACAAAATTTGGGAAATATTCCTAGCGCTTCAAGAACAAAACCAAGGGAGCAACTAAAGGTTATTACTCTTCAAAGCGAGAAGGAACTTGAATCACCCATAAGGACAATAGAGAAGCCCTTCCATCCTATTGAGAAAAATGAAGAAAAGAAGAAAGAAATGGACATGAGCGAATATCCTCCTTATGTTGCCCATCCACCATATCAACCCAAAGTCCCTTTTCCTCAACGATTACAAAGGAAGAAGTTAGATACACAATTTGTAAAGTTTGTTGAGAAATTAAAGACGCTACAGATCAATCTCTCCTTTGTAGAGGCATTGGAACACATGCCTAAATATGCAAAATTTTTAAAAGATATATTATTAAAGAAGCGTACTTGGAAAAATAATTAGATAGTAGCTCTAACTGGCACCTACAGTTCTATAGTCACCAGCCAAATGCCATCTAAATTGAAAGATCCAGGGAGTTTTACAATACCATGTGTGGTTGGCGAGTTTGAATTTACAAAGTGTTTGTGTGATTTGGGAGCTAGCATTAATCTTATGCCTTTGTCAATATTTAGGAAGTTGGGACTAGCTGAAGTCAAGCCTACATCAATGTTAATTCAGTTGGCGGATCAATCCATTAAAAGAACATTTGAAATAGTGGAAGACGTTCTGATACAAGTGGATAAGTTCATTATTCTAGTAGATTTTGTGGTTGTAGATTCTGAAGAAGATAAAAACTGCCCACTGATCTTAGGTCGACCATTCATGAATATAGTAAAAGCTATAATTGATATTCATGAAGGGAAATTAACACTTCGAATAGGTGAGGATAAAATCTAATTCAATATGAATAAGGCCTTGAAGAATCCAATAACGAGTAACGTATGTATGAAGGTTGAAATTATGGATAAAATTTGCAAGAACAAGTTAAGAGTTGCATCGCAGAAGTACAGTCAGTGAAGGCAGAGGCAGACAACGGATATCAAAACGTTAAATCTAAAGGAGCTAATGAGATGGAGTCAGACATTCAAATACATCAAGATAAATTGGTTCAGTCTGAAGCACCCATACTACCATCTACAGACAAAACCACCGATACTAGAGCTTAAACCTTACCTACACATCTTAGATATACCTTTCTTAGTGAAGGTCAAAGGTTACTGATAATAATCTCTAACCAACTAAATGAGAAAAAAGAAAGTAAGGTGGTAAAATTTGTTAGGAAGTGAATAAAAGTCATTGGATCGTAAATTGCTGACATTCAAGGAAAAAGCCCAAATGTTTGCATGCACCAAATAAACCTAGAGGAAGGATGTAGAACAGTGATGGAGCATCAATGGAGGTTGAATCCCAACATTAAGGAGGTGGTCAAGAAGGATATCATAAAACTCCTAGATGCAGGGATAATTTATCCCATCTCTGATAATGAATGGGTCAGGCCAGTACAATATGTACCTAAAAAGGGTAGAATGACGGTAATAGAAAGTGATAGTGGAGAAGTAATTTCAACAAGAACAGTCACAGGATGGAGAGTATGTGTAGATTATCGCAAACTCATCTCAATGACTAAAAAAGAACACTTTCCT
>JANIIA010067341.1:0-10614 GCA_027478495.1 Erythroxylum alaternifolium
TGCTTGAAGACTGTGCTAATAGGCTGTTTTACTAACCAAAGGTATGCCAACTAGCTATTTTTCCCAATGAAGGTGCCCAACGGGCTGGTTTTTCCATTGAACGTGTGCCAACATATTGTTTTTCCCACCAAAGGTACCCAACGGGTTGTTTTTCCCACCGAAATTGCCCAACGGGTTGTTTTCCCATCGAAGGTGCACAACGGGCTGTTTTTCCCACCAAAAGTGCCATGTGGCCGTGCCAATGGACTGTTTTTCCCACTGAAAGTGCCCAACGGGCTGTTTTTCCAACAAAAAGTGCCATGCGACCGTGCCAACGGGATGTTTTTCCCACCCAAGGTGCCCAACGGGCTATTTTTCCCTCCGAAGGTGCCCAACGGGCTGTTTTTCCCACCGAAGGTGCCCATCGGGCTGTTTTTCCCACCAAAAGTGCCTTGCGGCATTGCCAACGTGCTATTTTGCCCACCGAAGGTGTGCCAACGGATTGTTTTTCCCACCAAAGTTGCCCAATGGGATGGTTTTCCCACCGAAAGTGCCCTTCAGCCTTGTCAATGGGTTGTTTTTCCCACTGAAGGTTTGTCAACGTGTTGTTTTTCCCACCGAAAGTGGCCAATAGGCTGTTTTCCCATCGAACGTGCCAAACGGGCTATTTTTCTCACCAAAAGTCCTTTATGGCTGTGCCAACGGGCTGTTTTTCCCACTGAAGGTGCCCAATGGGCTTTTTTTCCCACCAAAAGTGCCTTGGGGCCCTTGCCAACGGGCTGTTTTCCCCATAAAATGTGCCATGTGGTCATGCCAACTGGCTGTTTTTCGTACCAAAGGTGCCCAACGGGCTGTTTCTCGCTTTGAAGCTGCCCAACGGGCTGTTTGCCCCACCAAAGGTGCCCAACGGGCTATTTTTCCCACTAAAAATGTCATGGGGCTATGCGAACGGGCTGTTTTTCCCACCGAAAGTGCCTAGTGGCCTTGCCAACGGGCTATTTTTCCCATTGAAGGTGTGCCAATGGGCTATTTTCCTATCGAAGGTGCCCAACTTGCTGTTTTTCCCACTGAAAGTGACTTTCGGTGGTGCCAACGGGCTATTTTTCCCATAGAAGGTGTGCCTACGCGCTCTTTATTCCACCGAAAGTGCCCAATGTGCTATTTTTCACACTGAAAGTGTCTGATGGCGATGTTGAAGGGCTGTTTTTCCCACCAAACGTGTGCAAAGGGTTGTTTTTCCCACTAAAAGTGCCCAATGAGCTATTTTCCCACCGAAAGTGCCTTGGGGTCGTGTCAACGGATTGTTTTTCCACCAAAGATGCCAACGGGCTGTTTTGCCTACCGAAGGTGTGCCAATCCCACCGAAGGTGCCTAACGGGCTATTTTTCCAGCTGAAAGTGCCTTGTGGGTGTGCCAATGGGCTGTTTTACCCATCAAAGGAGTGCCAACGGGCTGTTTTTCCCACCGAAGTTGCCCACTGGGCTGTTTTCCCATTGAAGTATGCCAACGAGCTGTTTTCCCCACCGAAAGTGGCTTGTAGCCATGCCAACGTGCTATTTTGCCCACCGAAGGTGTGCCAATGGACTATTTTTCCCACCGAAGTTGCCCAACGAGCTGTTTTGCCCACTGAAAGTCCCTTGCGGCCATGCCAACGGGCTATTTTGCCCACCGAATGTTTGCCAATGGGCTGTTTTTCCTACTGAAGTTGCCCAACGAGCTATTTTTCCCACCAAAGTTGCCCAACGAAAGTTTGCCAACTTGCAAATTTTCCAACCGAAAGTGCCTTACGGCCATGCCAACGGACTGTTTTCCCCCCGAAGGTGTGCTAATGGGCTGTTTTTCCCACCGAAATTATGTTGTGTCCGTGCCAACATGCTGGTTTTCCCACCAAATGTTTGCCAATGAAGGTCTACCAAAGGCTGTTTTTCCCACCGACGGTGGCCAACGGGCTATTTTTACCACCAAATGTGCCCATCGGGTTGTTTTTCCCACCGAAAGTGCCTTGTTGCAGTGCCAAAGGGTTATTTTTCCCACCAAAGGTGTGCCAACAGATTGTTTTTCCCACCAAAGTTGCCCAACAGGCTAGTTTTCCCACCGAATGTGTGCCAACGGGTTTGTTTTTCCCACTTAACGTCCGCCAACGGGTTGTTTTTCCCACCAAATGTTTGCCAACGGGCTATTTTTCCCACTGAAAGTGCCCAATGGGCTGTTTTACCACCAAAAGTGCCTTTTGGTCATGCCAATGGATAGTTTTTCCCACCAAAGGTGCCAACGGGTTATTTTGCCTACCAAAGGTGCGCCAACGGGCTGGTTCTCCCACCGAAGGTGCCCAACGGATTGTTTTTCCCATCGAAGGTGTGCTAACGGATTGTTTTTTCCACCAAAGGTGCCAACAGATTGTTTTTCCCACCGAATTTTTCCTACGGGCTGGTTTTCCCACCGAACATGTGCCAACTGGATGTTTTTCCACCGAAGGTGCGCAACGGGTTGTTTTTCCCACCGAAGGTGCGCAACGGGTTGTTTTTCCCACCAAGCATGTGCCAACGTGCTGTTTTTCCCACTGAAAGTGCCCAAAGGGCTGTCTTCCCTCTGAAAATGCCTTACGGCCATGCCAACGGATTATTTTTCCCGCCAAAGGTGCCCAACGGGATGTTTTCCCACCAAAATTGCCCAACGGGTTGTTTTCCCATCGAAGGTGCCCAACGGGATATTTTTCCCACCGAAAGCGACAAGTGGCCGTGCCAACGGGATGTTTTCCCCACTAAAAGTGCCCAACGGGCTGTTTTTCCCATAAAAAGTGTCATGTGATCGTGCCAATGCGCTGTTTTTCCCACAAAAAGTGCCATTCGGTCGTGCCAATGGGATGTTTTTCTCGCCGAAGGTGTGCCAATGAGCTGTTTTTCCCATCAAAAGTGCCTTGCGATTGTGCCAACGTGCTGTTTTGCCTACTGAAGGTGTGCCAACAGACTGTTTTCCCCACCGAAGTTGCCCAACGGGCTGTTTTCCCACCGAAAGTGCCTTAAGGTCATGCCAACGGGCTATTTTGCCAACCGAAGTTTTGCCAATGGGCTGTTTTTCCCACCGAAGTTGCCAAACGAAGGTTTGCCAACGTGCTTTTTTTCCAACCGAAAATGCCTTACAGTCGTGCCAATGGACTATTTTTCCCATCGAAGGTATGCCAACGGGCTGTTTTTCCCACCTAGAGTGTGATGCGTCCATGCCAAGGTGTTGTTTTTCCCACCAAATGTGTGCCAACGTGCTGTTTTGCCAACGAAGGTGTGCCAACGGCTGTTTTTCCCGCCGAAGGTGCCCAACGGGCTGTTTTTCCCATCGAAGGTGCCCATCCGATAGTTTTTCCAACTGAAAGTGCTTTGTGGCAGTGCCAATAAGCTATTTTGCCCACCGAAGGAGTGCCAACGGATTTTTTTTCCCTCCGAAGTTGCCCAACAAGCTAGTTTTCCCACCAAAAGTGCCTTGCAACCTTGCCAACGGGTTGTTTTTCCCACTGAAGGTTTGTCAACGGGCTTTTCTTCTCACCAAAAGTGCGTTGCGGCCATTCCAGCTGGCTGTTTTTCCCACTGAAGGTGCCCAAAGGGTTGTTTTTCCCACCGAAAAAGGCATGCGGCTGTACCAACGTGCTGTTTTGTGCCAACGGGCTATTTTTCCCCCGAAGGTGCCCAACAGGCTGTTTTTCCCACCGAAAGTGCCTTACGGACGTGCCAACGGGTTGTTTCTCCCACCGAAGATGTGCCAATGAGCTATTTTTCCCACTGAAAGTGCCAAACGGGCTGTTTTTCCCACTAAAAGTTCCTTGCGGTCGTGCCAATGTGCTATTTTGCCCTCCAAAGGTGTGCCAAAGGGTTGTTTTTCCTAGCAAAGTTGCTCAATGAGCTATTTTTCCCACTGAAAGTGCCTTGTGGTCGTGCCAATGGGTTGTTTTTCCCACCAGAGGTTTGCCTACGAGCTATTTTTCTTACCCAAGTTGCCCAACGGGCTGTTTTTCCAACCGAAGTTGCCCAATGAAGGTTTACCAATGTGCAGTTTTTCCAACCGAAAGTGCCTTGCAGCCATGCCAACAGACTATTTTCCCCACCGAAGGTGTGCCAACGAGCTATTTTTCCCACCGAAAGTGTGTTGCGTCCGTGCCAACGTGCTGTTTTTTCCACCAAACCTGTGCAGGCGGACTGTTTTGCCCACTGAAGGTGTGCCAATGGTTGTTTCTCCCACCGAAGGTGCCCAATGCGCTGTTTTTCCCACCGAAGGTGCCCATCAAGCTATTTTTCCCATCGAAAGTGCCTTGCGGAAGTACCAACCGACTATTTTGCCCACTAAAGGTGTGCCAACAGATTGTTTTTCCAACTGAAGTTGCCCAATAGGCTAGTTTTCTCACTGAAAGTGCCTTGCGGCCTTGCCAATGGGCCGTTTTTCCCACAAAAGGTTTGTCATTGGGCTATTTTTCCTACCAAAAGTGGCCAACACACTGTTTTTCCCTCTGAACGTGCCCAACCAGCTGTTTTTCACACAAAAAGTTACTTAACAGGTTGTTTTTCACGCCGAAAGTGCCTTTGAGGCTGTGCCAACGGGCTGTTTTTCCCACCGAAAGCGCCTCCTGGCCTTGCCAATATGCTATTTTCCCACGGAATGTGTGCCAACAGGCTGGCTTTCCTACCGAAAGTGCCCAACAGGCTATTTTTCCCACTGAAAGTGCCTTACAGTCGTGCCAACGAGCTATTTTTCCTGTCGAAGGTTCCCAACGGGCTTTTTTCTGCCAAAAGTGCCTTGCGGTCTTGTGAATGGGCCATTTTGCCCACCACAGTTGTGCCAACGGGCTGTTTTTCCCACCGAAAGTGCCTAACGGGTTGTTTTTCCCATCAAAGGTGTGCCAACAGGATGTTTTTCCCACCGAACGTGCCTTACGGGCTGTTTTGCCCATCAAAAGTGCATTGTGGCCGTGCCAACGGGCTGTTTTCCCACTGAAAGTCCCCAACGGGCTGTTTTTCCATAAAAGTGCCATGTGGTCGTGGTAACGGGATGTTTTCCCCTCCAACGGTGCCCAACGGGCTGTTTTGCCACCGAAGGTGTGCCAACGACTATTTTTCCCGCCGAAGGTGCCCAATGGGCTGTTTTTCCCATCGAAGGTGCCCATCCGACTGTTTTTCCCACCGACAGTGCTTTGTGGCAGTGCCAATAGGCTATTTTGCCCACCGAAGGAGTGCCAACGGATTGTTTTTCCCACCAAAGTTGCCCAACAAGCTGGTTTTCCCACCAAAAGTGCCTTGCGGCCTTGCCAACGGGTTGTTTTTCCCACTGAAGGTTTGTCAACGGGCTGTTTTTGCCACCGAAAGTGGCCAACAGGCTATTTTTCGCACCGAACATGCCCAACGGGCTTTTTTTCTCACCAAAAGTGCCTTACGGGATTCCAACTGGCTGTTTTTCCTACTGAAGGTGCCCAAAGAGTTGTTTTTCCCATCGAAAATGGCATGCGGCTGTGCCAACGAGCTATTTTTCCCCTGAAGGTGCCCAACAGGCTATTTTTCCCACCGAAAGTTCCTTGCGGATGTGCCAATGGGCTGTTTTGCCCACTGAAGTTGTGCCAACGGGCTGTTTTTCCCACTAAAAGTTCCTTGCGGTCGTGCCAATGTGCTATTTTGCCCTCCAAAGGTGTGCCAACGGACTCTTTTTCCCAGTAAAGTTGCTCAACGGGCTGTTTTTCCCACTGAAAGTGCCATGTGGTTGTGCCAATGGGTTGTTTCGCCAACCAGAGGTTTGCCTACGAGCTGTTTTTCCTATCGAAGTTACCCAATGGGCTGTTTTTCCAACCGAAGTTGCCCAACGAAGGTTTACCAACGTGTAATTTTTCCAACCGAAAGTGCCTTGTGGCCGTGCCAACAGACTATTTTCCCCACCGAAGGTGTGCCAACGAGCTATTTTTCTCACCAAAAATTTGTTGCGTCTGTGCCAACGTGCTGTTTTTCCCACCGAACGTGTGCCAGCGGGCTGTTTTGCCCACTGAAGGTGTGCTAATGGTTGTTTCTCCCACCGAAGGTGACCAATGCCTGTTTTTCCCACTGAAGGTGCCCATCAAGCTATTTTTCCCATCGAAAGTTCCTTGCAGCAGTGCCAACCGACTATTTTGCCCACTGAAGGTGTGCCAACGGATTGTTTTTCCAACCGAAGTTGCCCAACAGGCTAGTTTTCTCACTGAAAGTGCCTTGCAACGTTACCAACGGGCATTTTTTCCCACAGAAGGTTTGTCATTGGGCTATTTTTCTCAGCAAAAGTGGCCAACACACTGTTTTTCCCTCTAAACGTGCCCAACCGGTTGTTTTTACACAAAAGTTGCCCAACGGGTTGTTTTTCACACCGAAAGTGCCTTTAAGGTTGTGCCAACGAGCTGTTTTTCCCACTGAAAGTGCCTCCTGGCCTTGCCAATGTGCTGTTTTCCCACGGAATGTGTGCCAACAGGTTGTCTTTCCTACTGAAAGTGCCCAACAGGCTATTTTTCCATCGAAAGTGCCTTATGGTCATGCCAACGGGCTATTTTTCCTGTCGAAGGTGCCCAACGGGCTTTTTTCTGCCAAAAGTGCCTTGCAGTCGTGTGAACGGGCTATTTTGCCCACCAAAGTTATGACAACGGGTTGTTTTTCCCACCGAAAGTGCCTAACGGGCTATTTTTCCCATCAAAGGTGTGCCAACGGGATGTTTTTCCCACCGAAAGTGCCTTACGGGCTGTTTTACCCACCGAAAGTGCCTTGTGACCGTGCCAACGGGCTGTTTTCCCACTGAAGTGCCGAACGGGCTATTTTTTCCATAAAAATACCATACGGTCGTGGCAACGGGAAGTTTTCCCCTATAAAGGTGCCCAATGGGCTGTTTCTCCCACCGAAAATGTCACGCGGCTGTGCCAACGGGCTATTTTTCCCATCGAAAGTGCCTTGTGGCCTTGCCAACGGGCTATTTTTCCCACTGAAGGCATGCCAACGGGTTGTTTTTCCCACCAAAAGTGCCTTGTGGTCGTGCCTTGTGGTCGTGCCAACAAGCTATTTTTCCTATCGAAGGTGCCCAACGTGTTGTTTTCTCCACTGAAAATGCCTTTCAGTGGTGCCAATGGGCTTTTTTTCCCATCGAAGGTGTGCCTATGGGCTGTTTATTCCACCAAAAATTCCCAACGCGCTATTTTTCAAACTGAAAGTGTCTTACGGTGGTGTTGAAGGGCTATTTTTCCCACCGAACGTGCACCAACGGACTGTTTTTCCCACTAAAAGTGCCCAAGGGGCTATTTTCCCACCGAAAGTGCCTTGCGACCATGTGAACGGATTGTTTTTCCCATCAAAGATGCCAACGAGCTGTTTTGCCTACCGAAGGTGTGCCAACGGGTTGTTTTTCCCCCAAAGGTGCTTAACGGGCTATTTTTCCAGCCGAAAGTGCGTTGCGGCCGTGCCAACGGGATGTTTTGGCCATCAAAGATGTGCCAACAGGCTGTTTTTCCCACGGGCTATTTTTCCCACTGAAAGTGCCTTACGGCCGTGCCAATAGGCTGATTTGTCTAACGAAGGTTTGCCAATGTGCTGTTTTTCCCACCGAAGTTGGCCATCAGGCTATTTTTCCCATCGAAGTATGCCAACAGGCAGTTTCTCCTACCGAAAGTGCCTTGCAGCCATTCTAATGTGCTGTTTTGCCCACCACAGGTGTGCCAAGGGACTGTTTTTCCCACCGAAGTTGCCCAACGGGCTGTTTTGCCCATCGAAGATTTGCCAACGGGCAGTTTTTCCTACCGAAGTTACTCAACGGGCTGTTTTTCCCACTAAAGTTGCCCAACGAAGGTTTGCCAACGTGTATATTTTCCAACCGAAAGTGCCTTGAGGCCTTGCCAATGGACTGTTTTCCCCACCAAAGGTGTGCCAATGGGTTGTTTTTCCCACCAAAAGGGTGTTGCGACTATGCCAACTTGCTGTTTTTCCCACTGAACGTGTGCCAACGGGCTGTTTTGCCCACCGAAGGTACCCATCTAGTTGTTTTTCCCACCAAAAGTGCCTTGCGGCAGTGCCAACGGGCTATTTTGCCCACCGAAGGTGTGCCAACAGATTGCTTTTCCCACCGAAGTTGCCCAACGGGCTGGTTTTCCCACCGAATGTGTGCCAACGGGTTTGTTTTTCCCACCGAATGTGTGCCAATAGGTTGTTTTTCCCACCAAACGTTTGCCAACGGGCTGTTTTTCCCACTGAAAGTGCTTAACGGGCTGTTTTCCCACCGAAAGTGCCTTGCGGCCATGCCAACGAATTGTTTTTCCCACCAAAGCTGCCAACGGGTTGTTTCGCCTACCAAAGGTGTGCCAACGGGCTGTTTTTCCCACCGAAGGTGCCCAACGGATTGTTTTTCCCACCAAAGGTGTGCCAATTGATTGTTTTTTCCACCAAAGGTGCCACGGATTGTTTTTCCCATCGAAGTTGCCCAATAGGCTGGTTTTCCCACCGAACGTGTGCCAACTGATTGTTTTTCCTGCCAAAGGTGCCCAATGGGTTGTTTTTCCCGTCGAAATTGCCCAACACGTTGTTTTCCCATCGAAGGTGCCCAACGGGGTGTTTTTTCCACCAAAAGTACCATGTGGCCGTGCCAACGGGCTTTTTTCCCACTGAAAGTGCCCAACAGGCTGCTTTTCCCATAAAAAGTGCCATGCGATCGTGCCAACAGGCTGTTTTTCCCACTCAAGGCACCCAACGGGCTGTTTTTCCCACCCAAGGTGCCCATTGGGTTGTTTTTCCCACTAAAAGTACCTTACGGCAGTGCGAACGGGCTATTTTGCACACCGAAGATGTGCCAACGGATTATTTTTCCTACCAAAGTTGCCCAACGGGCTGGTTTTCCCACCGAAAGTGCCTTGCGGCCGTGCCAATGGCCTGTTTTGCCTATTGAAGTTGTGCCAACGTGCTATTTTTCCCACTAAAGATGTGCCAACGAGCTATTCTTCGCACTGAAAGTGCCCAACCGGCTGTTTTTCCCACTGAAAGTTCCTTGCGGCTATGCCGACGTGCTATTTTGCCCGCCAAAGGTATGCCAACTGACTGTTTTTCCTAGCAAAGTTGCTCAATGAGTTGTTTCTCCCACTGAAAGTGCCTTGTGGTCGTGCCAATGGGTTGTTTTGCCCACCAAAGGTTTGCCTACAGGCTGTTTTTCCTACCGTAGTTGCCCAACAGGCTGTTTTTCCAATCGAAGTTGCCCAGTGAAGGTTTACCAACGTGCAGTTTTTCCAACCGAAAGTGCCCTGCGGCCGTGCCAACAGACTGTTTTCCCCACCGAAGGTGTGCCAATGAGCTGTTTTTCCACCGAAAGTGCATTGCGTCTGTGCCAACGTGCTGTTTTTCCCACCTAACGTGTGCCAACGGGTTGTTTTGCCCACTGAAGGTGTGCCAATGGTTGTTTTCCCACCGAAGGTGCCCAACGCGCTATTTTTCCCACCGAAGTTGCCCATCAGGCTATTTTTCCCAATGAAAGTGCCTTGCAGCAGTGCCAACCAGCTATTTTTCCCACCGAAAGTGTGCCAACGGATTGTTTTTCCAGCCAAAGTTGCCCAACAGGTTAGTTTTCTTACTGAAAGTGCCTTGAGGCCTTGCCAACGGGTTGTTTTCGCCACAGAAGGTTTGTCACTGGGCTGTTTTTCCCACCAAAAGTGGCCAACGGGCTGTTTTTCCCTCCCAACGTGCCTAACGGGCTGTTTTTCACACAAAAGTTGCCCAACGGGCTGTTTTTCCCACCGAAAGTGCCTTCTGGCCTTGCCAATATGCTGTTTTCCCACAGAATGTGTTGCCAATAGGCTGTTTTTCCCACTAAAAGTGCCCAACAGGCTGTTTTTCCTGTCGAAAGTGCCCAACTGGCTATTTTTCCTACTAGAGGTGCCCAACGGGCTTTTTTTCCCATCAAAAGTGCCTTGCGACCATGCAAACGGCCTGTTTTACCCACCAAAGTTGTGCCAACAGGCTGTTTTTCACACCGAAAAGTGCCCAACGGGCTGTTTTTCCAAGCAAAGGTGACCAACGAGCTGTTTTTCACACTGAAGGTGCCCAACATGCTATTTTTCCTGCCGAAGGTGCCCAACAAGTTTTTTCTACCAAAAGTGCCTTGCGGCCGTGTTAACGGGCTATTTTGCCCATCAACATGGTGCCAACGGGTTGTTTTTCCCACCGAAAGTGCCTAACGGGTTGTTTTTCCAACCAAAGGTGTGCCAACGAGATGTTTTTCCCACCTAACATGCCCAACGGTCTATTTTTCTGACCGAAAGTGCCTTGTGGCTGTGCCAACGGGCTGTTTTCCCACTGAAAGTGCCCAACGGGCTGTTTTTCCCTCTGAAGGTGCCCAACGGGCTATTTCTCCCATAAAAAATGTCATGCGGCTTTGCCAACGGGCTGTTTTACCTACCAAAGGTGTGCCAACGGGTTGTGTTTGTAACATCCCGTTTCCAGAGAACGGGTCGGACCAAAGAAACGGGTCCAGGTGTGGTAAATTTCCACATCTCATGCTCATGCAGTAGTGAATAGTGAGTTATGTGCAGATAAGAATTTACTGTACATTCGTTCATGACAATTATCCCGGTATAAGTGTGAAGGAAGTGATTTTTGAAAAATAAGAATTGTAAGTGAT
>JANIIA010067352.1:0-10613 GCA_027478495.1 Erythroxylum alaternifolium
ATAAAAGTTACTGTTGATTTCATTTTCTGTATCAAATGATTATAAAAACAAAGTGGAACGTTTTGATTACTAATTTTTGTACTATATGTTGTGTTTAAAGAAAAAATTATATCGACTGTTTGATTGTTTAGTGATGTGGCAAACCACCCTCGCGGGGCACGGACTCGAATATCACTGTCGATATCGGGTTCGGGCGCAGCGGGAGTGGGGTGCTACACTCACCAACCCTAATAACTTTGAGTTTCCAAAATCCTACACTTTATCACTATGATATTGGTTTTCTTCACCTTGTTGATGAAAACCCAACCGATTCCACCTTAAATTGGTGATGATCGTGAAAGCTTGGAGAGCTAGGTTACTGGATGATTTGAGGAAGATTTTGAGCTAAACAAGTAAGTATAATATTGGTCTTCATAGCTTATTTTAATATAAACATTTGTGATGATTGTTTAGAGTAAGAATGATTGTGATAATGTTGTTTGATGAGTGATGGAATATTGATGAATAAATGGATACAATCACGTTCTGTTTTTATGTACATGGTAAATAATAGTTTATGAGTTATAGTATGGATGATTTTGAGCTTGAATTGAGGTGAATTTGATGAGGAATTGAGGTGTAAATAATGAACTATTAAGAAGACGTTTTGAGTTTAGTATAAAAGGGTTAAAATTTGGAAAATTTTGATCGAAAAGGGAAAGTAAATTTTTGAATAACTCATCCCACGATCGTGGGAAGTCCTCTATGATCGTGGGCAATGCATTGAAAGTGAAATCTTCTCTTTTATGTAATTGTTGAACCAACTAAGGATAAGTTACTTTACTTTGGTGCATTTGTACTTGATTGAGACTTAAAATGAATCTAGTTTGATGTTGGATTAGTTGATTAAGTGTTTGATAAGTTTAGGTTATTAATTGATGTTATAACTTAAGGAATGGATTGTTTGATATCAATGTATTGAAATCTGGAAATTATGAGTTATTAAAAGAATTAAGATGTTCTTATAAATGCAAATATGATTTAAAGGATATGATTAATGTGTATTAGATATAAATGAATGAATACGCGAGAACATGAAGCAATTATAAGTAAGAATTGGATAATTATATGAATGTATGTGATTGATAAATAAATAAAGCTTGCTTAACATATAAGCCTAAATTGCAAAATGGTAAAATATAAGCTATAAAGTTTGAATGAGCTGAAAGTGTATAAGTACAGTTAAGATTTGTGAATAAGGATACATACTCGGAAGGTCAATTAAGTAGGCATTGAAACATGTTATATATACATGTGAAAGTTGAATAACTATATAATTGACAACATGAAATATGTTTATATTGCTTAAAGATAGAAACAAAGTTAACCGTCAACGTCCAGACATTGCCGGATCATCAAGGCAATAGCTTATTTGGAGCTTACTGTGAGTTAACTTAGATATTTTCTCACTATGGCTAGGTTTTTTTCGAATAACCTTTAGACATTGAACTGATATTGATATGATTGTGATAATTGATAGTCTGAGAAGTTCAATATTTAGGATTGTATTGGAAGTATGTGAATATGGAAAATGTGTAAACTCAATTATATATGTTTCTGTCTAATATGTATACTGAATATGAAATGTGTGAACAATTGAATGTGAAATGCCGAAAGGAATATGAAATGTGAGAATAATTCAATGTGAAATTCTGAAAGGGATATAAAATATGTGAGTAATTGAATGTGAATTGCCAGACTTAGATCCGATGAATCTGATACATGTGACAGAAGCTCACAGGAATGAAAGGTAATGAAACATGGCATCTAGAATGATGCATTACATTGAAATACATTATCAGATAAAGGAGTTACGATCGGAGTGACTAGTGAAAAAGAGCTTTAAGCTTAGAAATGTGCACAAAAAGCCACAAGCTCAATTATTAATGAGCTCGGTATCCACAATGGGTACAAAATAGTATATGAAATGAGCCCAGTATCTACAATAGATATGCGACAAAAAATAGGCGCTCGGTCATAACAAAGTAAAAATGAATGGAGTTATGTGCATTTGCATATACAACTTGATATGTATCATATGGATGAATGAAATGAATTATTGGACTGTTTTGAAATAGAGATGTGAAATATTGCACTTAAGTTGTATTTGTTGAAGCATGATAAAATGTAATGTAATATTCAATGTTGGATGATATGATTTGTTTGTGGATTGGAATATGAATTGTCCTTGTGTTTTGATATAAGTGAGCACATCGATGACGGTTCACTCACTAAATTTGCAAACTCATCAAAATTGCTACGTTTTCTTTCAGGTTCAAAAAAGATCTAGCTATTTTAGTTTAAGTAGCTAATGTATTTGGATATGGGATAGTGGTCGGGATCAGTTGTACTCAAAAATGTCTTCAGATATTTTGTACCAAGAATTGTATTTCTTAACTGTTGTATAGTGTATGTGTGAATTTTGAAATGTAATGACATTTACAACTGGATATGTTGGTAAAAGAAATAGGCTAAAATGAATATTGGTTTGCTTAAGATGTTATTAATGTCTGAAAATTTTGTAATGAGTTGATTTGACCATCTTAACGTGTGATTCTTATAGATTATGTCCTCAAATATTCGTCAGTACATTCGAGCATATGCTTAATAAGAGTGGTATGTTACAATAGGATTAATGAGATGGGGCATTGTTAATCCCGATAAACTAGCACATGTTATACTCCTCTATTTGGTCAAGACGTGGATCTCATAAACTGTAAGCATGAGATGTTTAGAGTTAATATGTGGATGCTTATTAAGAGTAGTAAGTACATCGGATGACCTGCTATCAGATTGTCATATGGGTGATCTATCAAATGTCAGTGATTAATCTGATCATAGCAATGGTGAAAATATCCTTAGACTTAAGGTACTAAAGGATATCTTGGATACTGATCCTATGCTTTGACACCATTCCTTGTCGCCTCAAGATTAGGTCGCTCATAGGGTGGTGATTGGGTACAACTATTGGTATTCAATGGTAATTAGGTAGCCAATAAAGGATTCACCACTCTTAATAGAAGGAGATGATACCCATGGCCTCTTATCAGGGTTATTCGGGAGTCTCTGGCTAGAGCAATTATGTGCCATGAAGAGTCTTCAATGACATATAGAGTAATGAGATCCCTAGGACAAGAACTAACATCACTTTGACTAGATTTGATATAGTTAGTCTAGTGGAAGTTGACACATAGACCATAATTTGAGCCAAGTGGGGTATAGGATAGTGACGGGATAAATTTCATAGTAACTGACTATGGAAAGGTTCATAAGTCAGATAATTAGCCATCAAAGAGTTCGAGTGTTAATTCACTTACATTCTAGTAAATTGGCATCATGAAACCCTTCATGATTTGCTCAGATTAAAAGTTAATTCAAGTGAACAAAATAACTGAAAACCTAAAGATCATAGGCATAAAAGATCAGATGAAAAATAAAGTGTACATGGCTGTCATTTAAGCAAGCCACGATCGTGGCCGACTTAGTGGCAGGTGGTACATAATTGAGTTTTTCACTTATGTACACAAGAATTTTTAGCCAAGAACAAACTCAATTGAGAGGCTAAGGGTCCAGAAGAGTTCTGGAAGTTGAGAGGAGTGATCTTGAGATTTGTTCAAGCAATTTTAAGCAATTGTTGCATGAGATTAATTGCATATAACTTGTTCTTGACCTAACTCTCACTTGAGCATCTACCTGAACTCATCTTGTTTGGTGCTATAACTACCCATACACACTGATTTGTCTTCATCTTTGTATGCTCTCTAGAGGCCAATGAAGGTTTTTGGTAGTTACTGCAACCCAAAAAAGGAGAAGATTTAATAAAGGAGGAGTATTTGTAAGGTTCATATGTTATAATTTCATGTTCTTATAATATATTTATACATGTACGTAGATTATGGATTTTTTGGGGATGTCATGGGGTGGGAATTTTGATTCTGGCACTTCTACTTCTTTGCCAAGTATGTGACACATAGACCCATGGCTCCCCAACATGATATATTTCTCAATGCTACTCAATGCATATTACTCAATGTTGCCTCAATTATATATGTGATTGATTATGTTGTTGAACTTGTGAAAATCTATGATATATATACGATAGGTTCCTTTTTTAAGAGAAAGGTTCCTTCTGGTTATGTCTAAATATATAAAAGTCACAGGTATCTTTTGAAATCATCTATTATCTCTTTGAATTTTGAAAAATATATCTATTATTAGTTGTCATCATCAAAAAGGAGGAGATTGTTAGTTCAAGGTTTATTATTTAACCTTTTTCATGATAACGACATAATATTTCAAAATTCAAATTGGATTCATTTCCTTTTATTGTTAACAGGTTAATTCTCAAAAGGAAATATGATCATAAGAAATATGCTTTCTGTTTTGCAGGAACCTTCTTTATAAATTTACCTTATTAGAAATGGTTTATCCAAAAGGATCCTATTAATTATGAACGTCTCATATTAGCTCCATTATCACTAGAAGAATTTTTGCAAAGATAAACATCTAAATTATTTAGATTCAAATCGATCCAGTTAACTAAGGATACAAGTGAGGCAATGACTAGTTGAAGGAAATGCCTATTTAAGGAAGAGCCAATGCAACTGTGAACAAGTAGGGCTAAATGATATAGAAGCTTGCGAAGCTATATTCTCAAAATTCATCAAAAGCATATATTCTTGAAAATGATATCTTTGTAAAAATTCTCTTGTGTGCTAGAAAGTGAAATTCTGTTAAAAGAGATTATTGAAGTTCATATTGAGCAAACCTCAATTTTATTTAAGAGCTTGTAGAGGCTAGTAAAATACTACTAGTATTGAAGGTTGAAGAACCTTAAAATATTAACTTATGAGCTTGGAGAGACTCGTCAAATTACTACTTTATTTTATAGTGAAACACTCAAGTTGGATACTTAAGGACTGTACGTAGGCTTAGGTTGTAAGCCAAACTAGTATAAATCGACTGTGTCTTTCTCTCTCTCTTTTCTCTTGACTTTTAAATTTTCACATTATATTGTGTGTGTATTTTTTTCTGCAAGAGACTCCTTCACTTTATAACAGGCTCTTTCTGTTTTCAACTTGCAAAAGGTTCTTTTCAATTTTTAACAGACGCCTTTTGTTTTAAATTGTTTTTAATAGAAGTCTTCGTTTAGTAGGGTCTTGTCGTTTAACGAGCTTTGTATCGCTTAACAGGCTCCTTCCGTTTAAATAGGATCCTATCGTACAACAAACTCCTACTGTTTTAATTATAGATAGGCTCCTATCATTTCCTTTTGAACTAAAAGTAACTTGCAAAAAAATTTTTGTCACACACAATTCACCCCCTCTTGCGTGTATTTGTTTTATTATTTAGTATCAGAGCGACGTTTCACATTTTGTGTTTTACAACACATGATAGATTATGCAAACAATCTTATAAGTTTTAAAGGAAGATCCATCTTAAAGCCTCCTTGTTTCAATAAAAACAACTACTCATACTGGAAAGAGAGAATGACCATATAACTCCATTCTGTAGATATCGAAGTACAGCAAGCAATTAGAGTTTGAACTACAGTTCCCACTTCTGATAACATAGAAGTATGGACTGATACTTACAGAAGAAATGCATAACTAAACTCTAAGGCAAATCATCACCTGATATGTGCGTTGTCCCCAGAAGAATATGAAAAGATATCCTAATGCTCTACAGCAAAAGAAATGTGAAACAAACTACAAGTCACATTTGAAGGAACGAATGAGGTAAAGAAGCATAGAATAAGTCTTTTGGTACATCAATATGAAACTATGGCATGAAACAGGGAGACACTATAGACAAATTCTTTGAACGCTTCAATAACATCATCACGACCTTAAAGAACTTAGGAAAGATTTATCCCAATGCCGAGCTCATATCACTACCAAAGGAATGGAGACCTAAGTTAACAGCTTTAGAAATGACAAAGTATCTAGACACTATTTCACTCGATTAGCTACGAGAACAGCCGATGATCAATAAAATCGAGCTTAGGCGACCTGAAGGATCCTTCTACAGAAAAGGAATGGCACTAAAAGCAACTGACGAATTAAACGGTGATGAAAGTGACATTGAGTTGCAAATAGATGGAGATGATAAGTTCAACTTTATGGTCAGAAAATATGTTCGCATCTATAAAAAGAAGCTAATGAAGAAAAAGAAGGAAACAAGAAAGTTGGAAACACCAAGTTCCTATCAAAAGATAGCAGCAGCAATAGAAATATACAAACAATCAAATCATATGCTTTCACTGTAAGAAGCTTGGACACACGAGACCAAAATGTCCTCTTCTTTAAAAGGATAAGTCAGAGAGCAGAAAATCCAAAAAGCAAGTGATGATTGCAGCCTGGTCAGATAAGGATTCTAAAAACTTAGAAGAAGAAGAGCCAGAAGAAGTCAACAACGTTTGCTTCATGACTGAATCGGGAGATGATGAGGTATATTATTCTAACTTTAATATTGAAGTTGACGAATTGTAAAATGCATATCATGAATTGTATTATTAGTACAAAAGGTTGACAGTGAAGTATTTCAAAGAAGTTGAGAAGTCCAAGAGCAATGATGCATCTCTGAAGCGTAAGATTAAACCATTGGAATCTGCGAATGAGAATTTGGTGAATAAGAATATGTCTCTTAAGGTTGACTATAAGCAAAAGGTTTATGAAAAAGAAGCTCTGAAAAAACAGTAGCTAAGTTGGAAAATATGTTGTTAAAAATGATTATAATAAGGTAAGACAATTGGAAGAAAAAGTCACAGCCTTATAACTTGAAAAGGAGAAAAGTGTTAGAAAGATCTTATCTCTAGAAAAAGATCTAGAAAATTTTGTTGATGGAAGGAAGAATCTTAATGCATTGCTTGGTTGTGGTAAATGCTTTTTTAGTAAGGCCAGAATAAGATACAATGAAAAAAACAATATTAGGCCATACAAAAACTTCTTTATTAAATCCAGCAGTAGCTATAGCCAAAACAGCAGAAACCTGCTAAGTGGCAAAAATCATAACAACTATCATTCATTTATTTTATGCGATTACTGTGGTAAATATGGTCACATTAGTCATTCTTGTAATTTTCATAAAAATAAATTATCCCAGATGCACGTTTGGAGATCGAAAGGTCAAACTACTAACCTTAAAGGACCTAGAAAAATTTGGGTACCTAAAATGAGATAATGCTTTCTGCAAATATGTTTCAAAATGGAGACAAGGCGTCAGGCCCCATTTCCAAAGTCTAACTCATGAATAAAACATGAGCGCAACACTCTGTAGGGTTCATATAATGGAATTTCATTAGCCATCAAAGGTTCATCTTCATTCTCATAACATCCCACAATTCTATAATTGAGCAATTGATATACGACAATCCATTCTTATGTTCATATCCTCAATCGTCACCCTAAACATATCACTCAATTTATCTCTTATTTCCACAACAAACTAAGTACATTTCAAGCTCCCTTCAAGCCTAAATGTATCACAGGAAAGCATCGATAAGTCCACAATTTATACATGTACATGATTTGGGACAATAGGTATCACTTTCTCTATAGATGTTAGATTAAGGTCATTCAAGTACAGTTGTAAAGAAGACTTTGATTCTACAACTTCTGTGAAGACCCTAAAGAGAGATTTTTCCATCTAGAGGGTCAAACAATTCACATTTATATAGCTGTCCCGAGAATGTCCACTTAGCGGACATATGTCCCTCCAAACGAATACGAACTGAGCTGGAACGCTGGAATTCCTGAGAAGGTACACTTAGCGGACATTAAGTCCGCCCAACGAACATTTACTGGTCAATTTCTAGATTTCTAATTCCTACAAGTTACCTATGACCCCTCTTATGCATATCTATCATTTCTAACTTATTTTCCTCATCATTTTCCTTCATTATCACTTTCATTTTATTTCAATATCATTTACATCCAAATCGTAATCTATATTTGGTCATCAATCAAAAAACATAACATTCAAACTTATGCACATTCATCCTAATTTTTGCACATGTTCAATCTCCCTTTATCACCTTCATTTCTAATTCTTCCCATTTGAAAAACCCATAGTACTCATTTTCTGTTAACTCAAGTAAAGAAAAAGGCTATAAAGTGTCCAGCATACACCCTATGTAGCTTCACTAACTTGTAAAAATTCTATCTTTCAATTCCAATCTCCAAAAATTACAAACTTTATATTAGTGGAAAGCTAAGAGAATAAACTACAACTTCCAAGAAGGAAACCTTGTCCAAATCAGCCTAGATTAATATAGTTTTTCCCCTAAAGTCAGAACGTAGATTTTACCCCTATGAATGCTTGAAAATGCAGCGCGAAAACTTGGAAAGTCATAAGCAAATCATAAATATATTTCATTAAGATCAAAAGAAAAGAGTTTTACAAAGATTTAATGGCCATTTTAAGACCCAAATATGTCATTGGTCTCATAATCCAAAAATGCAAAATATACATGAACGAGTGTTCCTTGAAATGCGGCCAAAGCCTTGAGTTTTCCTATACTAACTTAAACACAAAAATATGCAGACTTAGAGTGATGCCTTGACTCTCTATCACTTGATCTCTTGCTCTTCACCTGAAGATGGGGAGGAATCAGGGGTGAGCTTAAAAGCTCGTGGGTAACAAGTTTATAACAGAGAAACAAGCAAAACTATTGAAAATATTCATTGCCATAGTAAATTGTATTGAATCCATAAAACACATATTTCTCAAATTCTCAAGCTTGTCAAACAATTCATAAACAACATAAGTTATGTATTTCTCAACTTGTCAAACAATCATAAATATATAAGCAATCATAATGGTTTAGGTAGTCCATAAACATGAGGGAGTTCTTGCGAAGCTCCAATAAACATGAAGGAGTTCTTGCGAATCTCGAGTAAACATGAAGGAGTCTGTGATGGAGCTCCTTACCACTAATAGGCAGGTAGGAGAAGCCTTTAACATGGTCAATGTGCACGTGACATAACAGAATGGACCACCACAAACCCACACAAACATGAATTTCATATCTTGTAAACATCTTGTACAAAAGGCCCATTTCGGAAACATGATTTCCTTAAGTATGGTATGTTTCAAATACAATTTCTATCATCTTTTCATAAATCATCATCAAGATTCATGTACCAAACATGTAGCAATTACTTAAATAATTTAAGAAGTAATAAATGCAATATTTATAAAGCAATCGAAATCATTTAACTTTATTGATTTGGAAAAATACTCATAGCTCATTAACTCAATTATAAACATGTAACCCACCTAGATTCCTTGCTTAAAACTTGCTTAAAAATGCCCCTCCTCTTGCTCCTCTTGCCTTTCTTGATTCCCTTTAACATTGGCACAAATCTAATTCAATAGGAATACAAATTGAGAACCTAAAAATCATATTCACTAAAAATTGATTCTAGAATAATTAAACCCATGCATTTCTTAAGCTTCATGAACCAAAACCCTTCCAAAAATTCAAAGGATTAAAAATGGGCTTACCTAGAATCTTCACCAAACAAAGAGATGTTTGGCTCAAATGGAAACTCTTCTCTTCCTCTTTCTTTTTCTCTTCTTGAATACCCTCAAAATCACTCTTAAAAACTAAAAAAAGATGAAACCTAATCTTTGTCTCCTTTTCTCTCGTGAACAAAAGCCTCTCTCCTTTCTTTCTTTTTCACGTTTTTCTCTTCCTCTCTCCCTTCATTCATGTTTTTCTTCCTCGAAAGAACAAGACAATATTTTCCCTCTTCCAATTCTACCCTTAATGAGTGCTAAATGTCCACTTTACCCTTCCTTTAATGCTTCTTGGCTTTTATACTTAAGTGACATGCCACAATTACCCTCAATACATTCCTACTACTTTAATTTAACTAACCAGTGTAATAAAACCCTACTAACACTGAAATAAATAATTAAACTCCAATAATAATTCTATCATGACCTTATAATTCATTTAAATCATGCTTAATTCAACAAAAAAAATTTGGGGGCCAACACCTTTAGTCCATCTGCCCACGAGCCTTCCAGCCCAAACCTGTTGGGCTACGGACCACCCAGCCCATTGGTTAAGCCAGGTCAAGCTAGGAGCGGTCTAGGCCCGAATTGCCTATTGGCATCCCTAAAGGTATAGTAACATATGATAAATTGATCTCCTTACCATTTTTTAAGAAATTAAAAAAAAGTTATAAACATTAAATGGAAAACATCATATAAAGACCCACAACTAGGGCGTTGAACATCAAGGCAATAAATAATGGAAGCTCAATTTAGCTAAGACATTTATACGATAATAAGAATTAAATTCTTTCACCAAAAACAACTATAAACAAACACATTCAAGGCTTCTTGCTTCTCCTTATGTATTAAGGCATTTTTGCTATCTAGTGATCAGAGATAGGTTCCAATTGTTACTAATGAAGGGATGACATCCATAATTAACTCCATAAGTGAAGAGCTACATCTTAATTCATATTGTAACATTCCGTTTCTAGATAACGGGTTGAATTATGGAAACGGGTACACGTGAGAGCAATCGGAGAAATTTGGAAAACACATCTCAAGCTCAT
>JANIIA010067412.1:0-10610 GCA_027478495.1 Erythroxylum alaternifolium
ATGTTACATCTCACATCTCCCTAAAATTTGTCAACCTTCCAATTTTCTTCCACATTATACCCAATTATGTCGCACATTAAACAATTAGCTCGACAAGAACCATATGGATGACAACAAGTTGCGGGACGTGAATGAAGAAACTGTGCAGCAAACTTTCGAGTGCCTTTCTCGATCTACACAGAGGAGGAAAATACTCGTTTCCGATCCCTTCGTACTAGACAAATTGTAGTCTCTAAGTACTTTGATTTTGATTTACTCAATAGGCTAGAGTTGCGTGAGTGACTAGAAATCCTAGCTGAGAGGATGCAATGGGCCTAATTCATACAATTTCAATTTCTTGTTTCTCAGGAGTTTACACTAGAATTTTTCACTCTCCTGACCTACGACCTTAGGAATCCAAAAGAATTGTGGTTTTGGTTGGGAGGACAAGCCTATGAATTAAATGTAGAAATCATGTGCGAGATGTGTAGATTTCTTGAATCCTCCATCATCGATCATCATGAGGATTTTTGTCCTTCTCAATATTGGAATGAGCTTATTGGAATTGAGCAATTTATTGTCAAGAATGCTCAAAACAACATCATAAGATCCCACGAACACTTGTTGTTGCACAAATTTATATGTCAGCTAGTTTTTGACAAAATCGAAACTAACAAATGTTCCCCAAAGGAACTTTTTATATTGTGGTGCATGGACCACAGTATTCCAGTCTTCACATCAACACATATACTAAATGCCATTTTTTTGACTCCGCGCAAGAGGAGCAATAATCTAAGAATGAGATATATAGTGTCTGTGATTGCAGAATACTTTGTCATGGAACGAAGGGGATTAACTGTTCATCTCCTGGAATTCTTAAACCATCATCGCTTCTGGCGGGCTAAAATCCTTTAGTTCCATAATATGGAACTTAAGGATATCAGCCAGAAGACACATGTCTGAATCAGGGCAAGTCAGGTAAGTTCAAGCTCAGCACCATCTCAATAGGAAGAGGAATCAAATAAAGAATACGAGGTTTTGAATGCAATCTCCGAAACTAACAAGACATTCGTGAAAAACACTAGAATGGTGAAGGAGATGGCCCGGATACAAAGAAGCTAGGGCCTAGATATCCGTCAGATCCACAGATATTTTGAGGCTCAGGGCGTTCAATTGTTGCCTCTTACACCGTCACCACCTTAATCTTCGTAGGATTTGTGTCTAAACCATTTATTTTTCTTTTTCCAAATTAACCTTTAGTTCTAACTTTTATGTTTTTTATTTTATTCTCTGTCTACTTTAATTTCTGTTTTTTTATGTGCTTGGTTGTTCTCTTTTCACATTGAGAAGAATGTGTAGTTCAAGTGTGGGGAGGGTTATGTGTTTTACTTTTGAATGTGATTTTTGCATATTGTATAATAGTTATTAGGTTGCAATTTATGAACTGTTTGAATGTATCAATGGCGTAGATGGAATGCTATTTATTTAATTTTGAACAAGTCTATTAGGTTGTAAATAATCATTAACTCGCAAAATTAGTGAATTAGGAGTCTTTGGATAAATATACAGTTTAATTAGGATTTAGTGTAAATTTAGCACCCTATAAATTGTCACATTCATTCATAATTTGAGGCCTTTTAACTTCAGTAGCTTAACTAGTATCTTTTCATGGAAATAAGTAGCTTAAACAACAAGGTAGGTAATAAAAAATAAAAGGTTATTTTTTGTTTAAAAAATCACTATTCTACTAGCCTTTGGGTTATGAATAGAGCTAATAGACAGTTGAAAACATGATATAGCTAAGTAACCGGATCGACACGCATCACAAATGTGTGCCTTCGTGTTAAAAAGCTATAATGATGTTTCAACCAAGCTGTTAATAAAAACATTACTTAGTTGTGTAACCGGATCGACATTCATTACCAATGTTTGCCTCCGTGTAGAAAGACTAAGTCTATGCTTAAAAATGAAAAAAATGTGTGTTCCTTAATAAAGCCTACCGGACTTGTAATAAGCTTGACTTTTCATGACAATATACTTAGGAATAGTTATAAAGTCTGAAGGACCAAAGAATTATTAATATATGTGTATAATTGAAAAGGGTAAATAAATTAACAATCAGATCTCGATTAAATTGTATATTTAATTCAAAGCCTCTAGACATAGATTTTGCATGTTAATGATTAGATATAACTTTTATGATTGTGTTTAAAATTAAATTACTTCATTAAGTCGAAGCAATTATCTCATTGTTGCATTGTGTATTCAAACGTTTAAGTGTGGGGATATTGATAGTTGTGATTTGCATTATATTTTAGGGTTTAATTTTAGTGTTAATTTTAGTGTTTATTGTGTATTTAGGTTTTAATTATGTTAGATTATGTGTTTAAGTGTTTTTATAGGTTAGTATGAGTTTTTGAGCTTAAATATTATATTTTTGAGGTATCTTGATGTGTTTGTTAGTGTTTCAAGATAAACGGCGAAGAACGGAGAAGTTTCGAAGAGTTTCAAGCCAAAGCCATGGCTTACAATCATGGCACAATAGGCCACGATCGTGACAGAGAGAGGCGAGCTGACAAGACCTAGGTCACGATCGTGCACTTTGGACCACAATCATAACATAGAGCTTTGTGTTAGGCCACGATCTCGCACTTTGGGCCATGATCGTGATAGAGCCTTCCACGATAGTGGCCTACATCGGGGTGATACTAAAACTCAAGTCGTTGCGACTCTAAATCAACCCTAGGGCTTCCAAAGTATAAATATAACATTAAGAGACAGAGGAAGCAACCTTTAGATGAGCCTTTTGCATCTTTATACATTAAGAGACAGAGGAAGCAACCTTTAGAGGAGCCTTTTGCTTCAGCCAATTCCAAAACCCTAGAGAGCTTATGAAGAGATTAAGGAAGGAGTTGAAGGAAGAAAGACATGGAGAAGAAGCTTGACATGAAGTACTTCCTAAAATAGGAGATTCCTATTTTCACTGCCTCTGCTATTCCATTCCCGACGTATTTTTCGGTTATTTCAATTTTATTGATGTATAGAATTGAGATAGTTGTTAAGAATAGGCTGTGTTGAATGTTAGGTTTTTGTCTATACTCACCTTTGGGATTTTTTGCCTTTAATATTAATGAAATTCGATTTATTGTTTTTTTATTGAGTTATTTGTGATTCAATTTATGTTCTTAATAATTCGGTAACAAACTGAAAGGGTGAATCGAGTAAATATCATCAAATTGGGCTAACGAAAGTTAGGTAGTTTGATAAATAAATAATTGAATAAAACTGTTAAATTTGTGTAGCGAGAGATCGTGTATAGATTTTTTGTAAGTTTTTAGACAATTTCATAACTAATTTATGTTTTAGGTAAATTGTAAATCGAGAGATTACAATTCCATAATTTAAATTAGGGATTATACATTAGGGTTAATGATTATAACTCGAGAGAGAGTAATCCACCCTGAGATCATTTATACCTGGTAATTCGGTAATCTCATAATCAATTAGATTTTTGTTAAGGTCAGATAAAACCCTCTTTCTCTCAATTGGTAGTTCCTAGGTTGATTTTCGATTGGGTTGTGCAAACTGCTATCCTGTTTATATTTTTGAAATTTAATTCTCGTAATTGATTGTTTGATTGATTAATTTTCTACATTAGTTGTTTATTTTGAATTATTACGATTTAGTTCAGCCTTAAATTTTAGGATTAGATTAACCCTTCTCGTAGGATCTACATCTTAGGTACTATGTAAACGACCTATGCGCTTGTGGTATTATCAAGATTAAAAAATAGTAAAACTTAGTATACGAAACTTTGTGATCAACGTAACTAAGGAGCTCATCACAAAAGAGAGTTGTCTCAATAAGCTCTGTATAGAAAGTACATTCGATTTCTTAATGTCATTCTTGCAACTCAATCCTTATCCCCTTAAACTTCTCATAACTTGGGTATAAAGTTTTATAAGGGATCTTGTAATTATTATAAAAAGCCTAGATATCATATCTCTAAATGTAGGAAATGACTCAAACAAAACTCTAAACAAGGTAATTCTTACAAGTCATTTTAGCATGCTTCTATTATTGCTGCTACAATTGAGAGCCTAACAGAAAGAACCTCTCCTAAATTCTCCTTAAAAAACCCTCACACTCTTCTCTAATAGCTCCAACCAGAATTTAGTACTATATCCTCCCCTACCCTTTCTATCACGTTAAGTACATAAACCTCCTAGTATCTTGATTCATCTTGATGTAATCATTTGACCTTTAATTCCTTCATTCTTTAATCTTTAACAACACCATACGTTCTATATATTGTTCATGTTGTTGATAACTCTACTATGTATGTTCATCATATAATCATTTCTCACACATCTAAATTACTATTTCTTGAAACTTTTCTTGTTCTTAAACTCTTATTAAATCTTATCTCTATTAGAAAATTATGTGAAATTTATGTTGAATTTTCTTTTTCAAGTCATTGTTTGCACTATTCAAGAACCATAAATAGGCAAGATCTTTGGAAAAGGGCATAAGGTTGGACGAATGCTTGAGCTTCCCTAAATCCTCCGTCCAAATATGTTGCTAGTGTTGTCATTTCTCATACTTGGACTCTTGTTTGGATCATCTCTCTATTGTTAGATTAGGATCTTTAATCTCTAATGGATTAGGCTCTGGGATGACTAAAAAACTTTGATTGTATCTCTTGTTAACTTTTTAAAGATCATGTTTTTCCCTTTTCTATTAATGATTCCATTTCTTTGGCATTTTAATCTTATTCTCTTTGACATTTAGGGCCCTACTCCTCTTAAAACTATTGGTTGATTGAGATAATATATGATCTTTACCAGTGACTTTTCTTGTTATACATGAATTTATCTAATGTATTATAAATATGAACTATTCTCTATTTACTCTTGCTTTGTTAATATGATCAAAAGTCAATTCTCTTGCAAGATTAAAAAATTTTGCACCGATAATGCCATGGAATACAAAGATACAAACTTCTTCTACTTTTTTGCTCAATATGACTATCATTCAAAGATCTTGTCTAAATACCTCTCAATAAAATTGTCAGATATTTTTGATATTGTGGGCTTCCTTTTCCTATTCTAAATCCTTTTAAGGCAAAGACACTCTTACTACTATTTAAACAATCAATCACATATCTTCCCCTATCATAGGTAACATCTTTCCCTATCAGTGCTTATTTAATTGTGCTTTTGATTATTATTCTTTTAAGGTTTTCAGTCCTGCTTTCTTTGTTCTTTTATAACTTTATGAGTACACCAAACTAGAACCAAAAGCATGCTTATGCTGTTTTCTTAGGCATATGATATTTGTTTAATTGTTGATATATTTAATCATTTACACTTAGCGATTAATGATACGAAAATGCTTAATATACTCAATTTAATTCATATATGATTTTAGGTACAATTTGAAAGCAAAGAAATTAAAGTGATTTGAAAGCACTACATTTTGGTTGTTTTTCGAAGATTAATTTTCATTTGTCGTTATAGAGCAAGAAGAAGAAAATTAAAAGATAAGAAAAAAATCAAAATACAAAGAAGAAGAATTAAAAGTACTTGCTGGAAAAATAAAGAAATAATAAGCGAGCAAAACGCATATACCATCTATGAGTTGTAGGAGAAAACAACAATGCAGTAAGTAAAATGACAGTGTAACTGGGAAGCTGAGAAAGAACAAAACGACAAGACGTCCAATGTTTACATGAAAAACGCAGACCATGTCTACGTTTCACCCAGACATTGGGAGTGTTTTGCTTAAAACACACAGCACCAAGACAACAAGAGGTTTTAAAAAAGGCGTGAACAGTAGGTGGACCAACAATCTTACTTCATCATCATAAATAGCACAGTAGAGTAGCGGCTTGTAAGAAAGAGCTGCAAGGGGACTGGCGCCAACAACAGTAGCGGCTTATAAGGCAAAAATGGCAGCAGGGAAGAGGAGTTGCGTGAATAGTGTAGGTGAACAATTGTTTGTTTGTTAAATCAATGAATAGTAGTTAGGAAGAGAAGCTTGCAACAGTGAGTGAAGAACCGAAGGGGCTTTCAGTTGGGGGTAGTTTTTATGGGGCTTAAGCATTTTTTTGGGAGACCTATGGAAGGTTAAGTTCCTAATATCGATTCAGAGGTGATATCGACGCTGATGGCCCAGGTTAAGTATTTTTTATTGTTTTGTTATTTCTTTCTCTCATTAGAAATTGATTATGTTCTCTTGTATGGATTGATTAGGTATTTGAATGATGATGATTTTATTGCTCTATTGAATCATTTTTCATCGAATGCAATACCTAATCATCGTATTCCCGATTCATGTATAGCAACTAATGGTTCTGAATCATTAGAGATAACATAACATAGGTTAAATAGTCCGAGCTTGTGTGATTATTGCCTAGATTGGTCTATTTTTCTTATTTGTAAGGTGGTTGTCGGTATAAAGTTAGAGAGCTTATTCTAGGTTTCTCGATAGCTAGGATTGATTAACGAGCACTTCATAATTAACTAGAATCTAAGGAAAAATCGGGATTAACAAAGACTGTTATTAATCTATGACTTCGATAATTGCTAAGAGAGATAAAAGAATAATAAATCAATGAATTATGCTTAATTAGGATGTAGGCTAAGATTGAATCAAAAAATCGAATCACTATCGAATTTTTCAATTTTATCAGTTTTTGCATGTTTTCTTTAATTTGTTTTCATTAGGTTTATTTTATTTTATTTTCTAATTAAATCCAAGACCCTACCTAAACATCAATTAATTTCATTTCATAAGCTAATCAAACACTCCTTGTAGGATTGTCCTAGACTCACCACTGCTATAGTAATAGTCTAGTTATTTTATATTGACTAGCGTTATGACGCGCCCGTCAATTTTGGCACAGTTGCCGGGGAATGCGGCGTTTAGTTTTTGTTATTAATTTTAGTTGGTGTTTTGTCTATATTTGTTCGTAATTGGTTTCTTTTTAGTTATTTCGTAATCTTTTCATATTTGTTTGTTTTGTTTTTATTAAAAAATTAAAAATTAAACATGGATGGGAGTAACTTTTTTTTAATTCATATTGTCAATCTTATAACAATGTTTGGACTAATCAACCTAATTTTGGTCATGAATGGGATAATAAGCCGAATTACTTCCATGATAGTTTGCAGGAAGTACAGCAATTGCCGTACACACCAGAAGCTTCCTATCAAGACTCAGGTACATCCTTGGAAGAATTAGTTAATGTGTATGTTGTAACACTTTGCAATTCCAACAGGAAACAAGTTCTAGAATCTAGAACTTAACAAGTCAGGCGGATCAATTAATGGAAGCTATCAACTGCCTAGCATCACAAAGCAAAGAGACGCAACCATATCAACCTAAGGAGTACCTGATGGATATTAGCACGAAAACCTTACAGGGTGAAGAAGAACTTAAGAATTTTGAGGTCAACCCTCAATGAATTACTTGTGTCGAAGAAGCTGAAGAGGAGCTCGAAGTAAAAAGATACAACTTTTAGGTTGGAGGTAAAAACTGAGTTCATAATTATTATTTAGACTGACTCTTTACCTTTACCTAGCAGGTTAGAGGAATTAAATGAAGAAGAAAAAGGTAAAGAGACGTTCGAAATATTTTTGGAGTGTATGAACTCAGTTAAGATTGAGAATCGGAGGATAGGGAAGACATTGAATGGAGAAAATGATCAACTACCCTATCTGGAACAACCTTGCGTGGAAGTGACGCTAACTGTAATACCCAAAAAACCACAATTTTGTCACGTGAGGGGAAGAAGGAGTCGAACCGGTGACCCTAAACTAAGGCGCTTCTTGGGAGGCAAACCAAGGGAAGTAAATTGCTTTGCTTTTAAATTTTCACATTTATTTTTTTATGCATGTGTGTTTCTTTGTTGGTTTACTTTTGCTTGTTTTTAAGTTTTCAATCAAAATGAGAGAAAGAATGAAACAAACAAAGAAATTTACTCGTTTTCTATTATTTCTAAGATTATTTAATCATGATTAGAGAATGAATTCACTAGAGAATTTGATAGCAACTTTAGCATGTGCTTTCACTCTTATGATTGGTTGATGTGCATTATCTTTAGAAGAGTAGTGACTAATGGTAGACAAAGTCGGTGAGATTTTAAGCCTTATTAGACTGACACATTCGTATCAGTCTCATTATCTTTTGATAATGTGTGACCTTCATGACATGTACATCTTGATTTTGCATTGAATTTCTATTTGGGATCACATTTTTATCACATGCATTAACATGGATATGATTAGGCATTCTCTTTTTTCATAAACTACATTAGCCAAATAACCTATCCTATTGACATGATTTTCCCGTGATAAACCCCTTTGAGCTTTATGCCTTTATTATTGTATCAACCATATTACATGCTTTATACTTAACTAAATGTCCTAACCAAGCCATAAAGCTAGTACAGCATTTGTGATTGGTGAGTTTGTGGATGTACAAAAGTGTAAGGGTGGGGGTGTACATATTTGTGGATTTGCTATAATGATTATGATGTTATTTTATGTCTTATCATTGAAATTCCCATATTAATATAGTTTCTTTTCATGCTAAAAAAAGAAAGGAAAAGAAAGAAAGAAAAGAGAAAAGAAAATGAAAAGAAAATGAAAAAGAAAGAAAAAAAAGAAGATTTATTTTTGTTTAAATAAATTTATCAAGGAGGAAGTCCATATGAGTTTGCAAAGTTATTCATGATTAAAGCATCTTCCTAGAGTTGTAATGAGTGTGTTATTTAAGTATGTTGAATATGAGATAGCTATTGACTTGGAAGGTTCACTTATTGTGGTTTCAATGTATTATTGACATAAATTGTATGAGTGATCCCTTCGGATTGGCATATACTTCACATGGTTAGGGTGTGAGAGTTAAATAGGGTTGTGAAATATAAATGTTGCATTCGTCATAGTTGACGATACCCTGTTTTTGATGATTTTTGCTTTATTTCACTAGATTAATGACTTTCATACTACTTGACCTAAATACATCTCACCTTACCTTTGCCCTCATTACAACCTTGAAAATTCCTTGGGTCCATGACTTTGCATGTGAACATTAGTGGTGAAGAAATGAAATGATATGCAAAGTTGTGGAATGATATGATCATGAATGGTGTTGAGTATACTTATGGAAATATTTTAGTTGAACACATTTTTCTAGTCTACCATTAGATTGCTCAGTTTTTGAAGGTATTGAATGTTGATTGATCATGAATAAAAGCTTGGAATGTTGAGTTATTGCTATGATTTTTTGAAAGCCATTCATCTTTGTTTATGATTATGTATTCTTGGAAAATATGGGAATTGAGTAAATGTTTTAGGTCTTTGAGCTTAATTTGGATGTTTTGCCCAAAGACAGCCAAAAATTAAGTGTGGGAGAAATTGATTTGTGCTTAATTTTCGATACATTTAATCATTTACACTTAGCGATTAATGATATGAAAAATGCTTAAGATACTCATTTTAGTTCATATATGATTTTAGGTACAATTTGGATGTACAGAAATTAAAGTGAGTCAAAACCACTATATTTGGTCCATTTTCTAAAGATTAATTTTCACTTGTCTTCATGGAGCAAAAAGAAAAAAAATTAAAAGACAAGAAGAAACAAAATTAAAATGCAAAGAAGAAGAAATAAAAGTGCTTACTGGAAAAAAGAAGAAATAACCAGAGAGCAAAACACATGTAGCAGCTGGGAGTTGAAGGAAAAAATGACAATGCAGCAAGTGGATAACCAACTAAGTAAAATGACAGTGCAAATGGGAAGCTGAGAAAGACCAAAACAAAAAGATGTCTAACGTCTGTGTTTTATACAAACGTAAGGAACATTTTGCTTAAAACGCACAACACCAAGACATCAGGAGAGTTAAAGAAAAGCATGAACAGTAGGTGGTCCAACAATCTTAATTCATCCCATCAATAGCACAGGAGAGTAGCGGCTTGTAAGAGAGAGTTGTAAGGGGGATGACAGCAACAAACAGTAGCGGCTTATAAGGCAAAAATAGTAGCGAGGAAAAGGAGTTGCCTGAATAATGTAGGTGGAAAAATGTTTATTTGTCTAATCAATGAATAGTAGTTAAGAAGAGAAGTTTGAGTCAGTGAATAAAGAATCGAAGGGTTTTTAGTTGGGGTTAGTTTTTATGGGGCTGAAGCATTTTCTTAGGAGACCTATGGAAGGCTAAGTTTATGACACTGGTTAGGAGGTGATATTGACTTCGATGACTTGGGTTAAGTATATATTTTTTTATTGCTTCTTTCTCTCATTAGAAATTGATTATGTTATCTTGTATGGATCGATTGGGTATTTGAATGATGATGATTTTAAAGCTCTATTGAATCGTTTTTCATAAAAACCCATTGCTAAAATCGAATGTAATACATAATCGTTGTATTCTCGATTCATGTTTAGTAACTAATGGTTCCGAATCATTAGGGATAATATAATATAGGTTAAATAATCCGAGCTTGTGTGATTATTACCTAGATTGGTTTATTTTTTTATTCGTAAGGCAATTGTTCGGATAAATTTAGAGAGCTTATTCTAGGTTTCCCGATAGCTAGGGTTAATTAATGAGCGCTTCGTAATTAACT
>JANIIA010067443.1:0-10608 GCA_027478495.1 Erythroxylum alaternifolium
ATAATAATAATAATAATAATAATAATAATAATAATAAGGATATTTTGGTCTTTTTGTTATTTATTCCTTTGTCATTCTAAGTTTATATTTTTAAAATAAACATTAGCATAGAAATTCCTTATCTATTTCATTCGTTGAACCAATCAAAGTAATATTCATTCTATTATATTCCTCATCTTTTCTATTCTTAAGAATAACTATTCTATCCTTTATCTATTCCATTTCTTGAATCAAACAACTCATTAATGGAATGAACTTTTTCTAAATATTAGGGTTCAAGTTGTACATTTTGTAAATATTATGAATTATTTTGAACACCCTAAAATGTTAGGGTCAATTTCAAACACTAGTATAAATCTTAGGGGTTATTTTGCTTTTTAGATCGAGCACTATTCAATCTAACAGCTACCCTCAGATTGGAATTAAATGCGGCTAATACTCTTCTTCTGTGGTTCTCTCTAAAATGCCTGGAACAGCAGCAACCTGAAAGCTTCCATCCCAAAGCTTATAAGTGGTCACCTTTTACAATTCTATTTGTTGCCATTGCCACTAGATTAAGGTAGGGATGGAATAACGAAAGTCCTTTGGAAACACTTCTCGGTGAAGAGTCGCCATAAATCCGTGAGGTGGAGTACTTTCTGCTTCCATGCTAATCGCAGATAAGATAGGGGAAAGGTTTATTGCTCTCCACTTATCGTGGTAGGTCAATCTTGACCCTCATTTACACAGACTGATTGCCTACCCAAAATGGAAAGACTTTGTTTGAATCACATCTGTTGAACCTTATGCACGCTATCTTAGAGATGAATTTTATAGGGCTATATGCCATGTATGTAAACTCCCAGGGTAATAATCAAGTTCGTGGAGGACCTTATGAGCCTACTAGTGTTTTAGATATGACATATTATTGATCTAACACATTTGTGCTGATGAGTTAAATTTGAAAATCAAGTTTGAGTATTTAAAATAAGCTCATAAATCGAACTTTGGTTTTGAAATATAAGATCAATAATTTTATTAGTTGATTTTGAGTTAAAACAAAATTTAACAAATCCTAATCTAACCTAATACTTATAGATATCATAATTTTTTAAAAGTTAAAAATAAATTGATTAAAATCCTAAAAGAAAATATAAGATCAAGCTTAAGTACAAGTTCACGTATACAACACCATTTGTAAATAGGCAAAAATAAGTTGATACTAATTAACAACTAAGTTATTGAACATTAAACACTTTAATAAAATAATAGATTGGACTTGACTCTTGACTGATAGGGAGGCTAGTGATAGGAATGTTGTACGAACTATACTTATGGTATCAACTTGAAGCTATTTTAGACAATTTCTCCAAATGGACAGATATGTGAAGTAAGTAGGCTCATCTGCAACGTATTGAAGGATTAGGCCCTACTGAGGAGTGGCCCCATGGACAAGATCTATATTGATCTTTGATAAACTTAAGGATTCACAATCAACTTAACGATCGTGAAGAGGATTCTAATTGGTGTCATATTCACACTGTTAGTTTATGTCTCCGCGGCTAATCAATTAGATGCAAATTAATGTATGACATTATTTTGAATTAATGAAAAGATTTTATTTATCTTTATGTATTAATTTAATTAATATTTTATATTTTAATACTAAAGATAAAATCTTTGGAATAATTATTGTATAGTTGAAATTATGATGAGATCATAATTATGAGATTCAATTTACACTTATGTATTATTCTTAAATGTTCGTAATTGTAGTTTCATCTAGACGGGATATTATTGAAACGATAAAACTAACATACATTATGTTTCTTTCTCATGAAGAAAGTAATTAATCTCATAAATTAAAGTATACGTATACTTAAAATAATGTGTGGGTGATTATTAGAAAATAAGTTACTGAACTGACCCGATTATGAGAATTCCGAATGGAATATTATTTATGTGTCTATGGATTATCTCATAATGATAGTTCTATAATTGATCCTTAGACTTGAGATTACCCTAAGGTATCTCGTATGAGAATTGCTGTGTTTTGATGCTACTTATAAATCGTCCTAGGATAATTTAGTTGGTAGTAATTGGATGCAATATGAACCATATGTAGATAGTTGAGTAAGTCAATATAGGATTAATCACTCTAAAGTAATTAGAGAGAATATTATACTGTCCTTAGAGAGAATATTCTACTGTTCTTGATTAGTAATGATTTATGAAATTCTCTAACTAGAGTGAATTGACATTTTGCAAAGGTGTTTTCAAATTTTAATTATAAATCAATTACTAATTAGCAAGATCGAACATGATTGGATGATAAGAGTAGACACTGTATCCATACTTTGTCCAATTAGAATATTAAATGACGAAAGGATTAAATTATACTTCATAGCCATGCATAGACAGGTTAAGTCAATCACTTTGACATTTTTGATATCTAGGTAATCATGACATATTGATAGATATAAATCATGATTTATAATTATGAATTGTTTAATTGGAGAAGTAAAGATAAATTAAAAAAATTTTAATTTATCTAATTCTAGTTGTGAATTAGAATTATAATTTATAATCATTGCCAATTTATTAGGAACCTAATGGGTCACACATCAAAGAGCAATTTGTGAAAGAAAAAATAATTTAATTAAGTTGGACTTAATTATAAATTTTGAGAAACTTTGAGGATCAAATATGAGATATTTGATTTTATTAAAATTAAATTATTAGAATTTGATTTTGAGTTTAATTATAATTAAAGAAATTTAATTTTCATTAAAGACTGTTATGATTTTTCTATTTAAAGGAAGCACAATTTTTAAGAAGCTAGCACTTTGTCTTCTTTCTCTCAAATCAGTTTGAAAATTGCTTTATGGATACCATCAAATGTTGGACATTTGAACAGCTCGCGATTGATCAACTAGGAAAAGTTTTTCAAAAGGAAGGCGAACAAGGAACGATTTCCAAATAATTTTAATTTTATTCAAGTTTATTTAATTATAGGGATTCGCTTGGAATCCGTAAAAAAATGTTGTTTTCTACTATGCCCATAATTCGATCACTGTTAGATTCTAACCCACACTTCTGTTTGTGTGGACTCCATTTGCAATAATTACTTATAAAATCTAATTGATTGTGTGCTGACACATTGCTTAGACTTCCTTTTCAATATTTTGGAAATTTCTTAAGTTCTTTTTTTAAGTTAAATAAACAAGACAGGTAAGAGCCAATTTGAATATTTTTAAGTCTCATTTACTCTGGTATTTGACTTTTTTAGACTAGACTACAATTTAAGGTCAATTCATGTCTCATAATTAAAGTTGAAATAAATACAAGATCTAGTTTTAAAGAGTGTTAGTTTAGCTATATTTAAAGAGGTGATGGTACAATGTCTCAAGCATCTATTCATAGAGTTCATAGAATTTATTGTTAGGGAGATTACCTTTGATTGTATCAATAGTTTTAAGCCATTGTTTGATTGCTAACCAAAGAGTAAAGGATACTTTTGGTAAATTTTTGTTAAGCCACACGAGTTCCTCCAAAGGACATATTGCAATGGTTCTTTGAATAGAGCTCAACAGGATTTGATTGTAAAGAATCTTGAGTTTTGTTTTAAAATAAATGATTGTATCATCAACATTGGGGTTAGGATTATAGCTTGGTATGGAGTCCCTTATGGCTAAAATGCCCCTATGATTTCGGTTGAACAAATTACCTAATATAATGGCTTTATCTTTTCTAGGGCATGTATAATATGTTTGAAGAGTTCGTAATTAGGAATTAAGTGAAAAGCATCCAGGTTTTTCCAATTATCAAATTAGGTGGTTATTGTTCCCCATTTCAATCAAAATCAATATTTCTTTCTAATAATGCTTTCATATTTAGTATTTGATTCATGGTCCATGAATTTTCAAGCTTGGCTTTAATATTCCATAAACTGTCTCCTTTGAGAAATTGTAAGTACATCTGTTAACCTAGATTGAATCTTTATCAATAAATAATTTTTAAATTATATTTGCAAGTAATACTTTTTTAGTATCTCTAATGGATTTTATCTCAAGAAATCATACATCCTTGGATTTGCAAACCTTATAACATCTAATTCTAACACCTCCATTGTTGTTAATGTTACTTATCTTGAGAAAGTTCTTTAGAACTCTCTTTATAACTTTCACTAGCTATGACATAAGGATTGTTGACGACTAAACTAATTAATTGAAGCCTTCTAGTAAATGTGATACTTCTACCATCAAATAGTCAGACAATATCCCTAAATGTTAGCCTTATTATTAAAGATTTACTAAGTATTTAAAAGGAGTTTCTTAATGACTAAAACTTGATATATAAGAGAATTAATTAGCTAACTCTAGAGGAGCAACTAAGACTTATAAGTTAATTTTTGAATAGTTAATTTAAGACTTAATAATGAGCTAAAGTAGTGCATAGAGTGCATGATTGTTTTGATAGACTGATCATTAGTACCATATAGTAATAACAAAACATTACAATGAAATTTGAATGGTTGTCCCTAATTGATGCCATAAGAAATAATCCTAGATAATACTTCAATGATAGGGTGATATATGATCCCTTTTCTTAAGGTCGTTAACTCTTCTGAAAAAGTTGGTTCTCCATTAACCAAAACACTATATGTAGTTGAATTGACGCATTGCTCTAGCTACTTGATGAATTTATTAGGAAATCCAAAACCTTCTAAAGTGTAAGTATGAGCTTTTAGCTTATAGAGTTAAAAGCTTTATGAAAGTCAACCTTTATAGAGTAGCCTCTAATTGCACTTTTTGTGATAGTTTTTGAGCAATTCTTGTGTAATCATAATATTATCACTAATATTTTTACCTTGAATGAATGCCCCTGAAGAGGGCTTAATAATATGCTTCATAATTGCTTTTAATCTAGTGGCAAAGATCCTAAAACGATCTTGTATAATATATCGTAACAAAAAATTATCCTAAACTCTTGAAGAGATAAGGAATTTTAAGTTTTAGTAACAAGATATAAATATGTCTAATTCATTTCCTTAAGTAATTTCCCTGTTGTAAAGAATTCTTAAATTGTTTTTATGGCTTGATTTCTTACCGACTACTATGATATCTTATAGAACATTACATTGAAACCATCATGGTCATTAGCTTTAATAGGACTCATACTAAGTAGGGCATTTTGAATCACTATTAAATAGACAAGAATGTTACCTTATCGACTTATTCATATGTTAAAGCAGAATTGATGAATGACTAAATCACCACAGTTAAAAAATAGTTATAATATTTAACTATAAAGCTAAGGTGCGAAAGAAAGAGCTAAGCTTCCAAGCGACAATAAGGTCAAACCCAAACCTAGTATATGTCATCATATTAAAAAGTGACAAAAATTTGGTTATGATGTTATAAAAGACACGAAAGTGCTGAAACTGGAAAAAGCCAAGGAGTTCTTGTAAAAGTATGAAAGTAGAAGAGAATTAGCATTGGTTTTTACCTAAAATAGGTGTTAGCACTGATTTAGAGAATGAAAAAAAAAGAAATAGAATAAAACCATCGTTGATTCCATCTATATCCAACCCTAGTCACAAACGAAGGCCAACCTATGTGAAACCTTATATACCCCCAATTATATACCCTTAGACACTAAAGATGAAAACTAAGGAAGATAGATTTAACAAATTTTTGGAGTCTTCAAGGAATTGAACATAAACATACCCTTTGTTAAATCATTATATCATATTCCTTCTTATGTAAAGCTTTTGAAAGAGATCATCTTTAACAAGAAGACATTAAAGAAGTATGTTATAATATCTTTGACTAAGGAATCCAACTCTATCTCATACAACTAGTTACCTCTAAAGTTAAAGGATCTAGGGAGTTTCTCTATCCTGTATAAATTTGGTGATTTAAAACCAATTAATTGTTTATGTGACTTAGGATTTAGTATAAATCTAATTCCTAAGGATCTGAGACCTCAAGCCAATGAATGTATCACTCTAGCTAGTAGATTTTTCTATGAAATATCTTATAAGGGACTTACATATAAAAGTAAGGACATTAATCTTTCTAGCTATCATTTTAATAATGGGCATGGTTGGGGATTCTAGTCATCTTATGGGGACCTTTCTTGGCTACAGGTGGGGCATTTACTAATTTTATTGATATAAGATTACAATTAATGCGAGCGAAGAGAGAGTAACACTTCACATCTTTCAAACAGTAAAATGATCTCTTATCCTAGAAGAAGATTGTCTTAAGATTGATGTACTCAACCCTAGTGTGAATAAAATTCCTAAAGATATTGGTGATAATTTGGTGAAACTAATAGAAGCTTTAGGACTTCACAAAAAAAGAGGAGGAGCATATTAAAAATGATATTGTTTCTATGATAAACATGGGGCTTAATCTTTTGCCTTATACCAAAGAAATACATAACCAAGAACTGGACTCTTTATCTATTAATTGGCATTTTGCACACTTAGGAGATACTTATATAGATCCTACTAGTTTTTGTCTCCTTGTGTGTTGTGTGTAAGAAGCAAATCATAATCATCCTAAGGGTGAACTGGGATGAGTAATGACCTTAATGGAGCATCTAGTTAAGGACATTTAAAGAAACACTTTTTAAGAGCCAACCTATCATTTCTAACCATTTTATTTTAGTTATGTTTTCTTTGTTTTTATTTTGTTTCACATAATTATTAACCTTATTATTTCTTTTGATTGATCTTACTATCATAATTGTTTTGCATAAGAGGTAATACCATATTTAAGCCTTTAAGGGCATCTAGTAAACAATAAAGGTTGGACTACAATCCCTCCAAAAGTAGCTTCTTCATCTCAACTAATTGTAATGCAAAATAGCTCCTAAAAGTTATCAATTACTTTAAATATAATCAATTCGCTTTCAAGTACTTGGGGATCCTAATTAATACAAAGAGACTACCATGCTTAGATGACAAACCATTCAGTTATTCTATCTAAAAGAGAGTTATTGTAACGAGGTTCTTTATTATAGAGGAAGGTTGCAATTAATTAGCTCCAATCTTAGTTATGTATATACACACACACACATACACACACAAAAACACACATATAAATATATTGGAGCACTCACTTAGCAATTCCAAATTCAATAATTAAGTCCATTTAAAAGATGTTGAGGAAGTTTCTTTAGTTGATGCAGATTAAGAAACCAATGGTGGAAAGGGTTAAACAGCCTAATATATGTCTACCAAAGGAGAATGAAGCTCTTTGGATAAATTCCATTAGGTTATGAATAAAATTTCTCCTTTTATAGAAGATTTGGAAGCCATGCATAGATAAGGATTCATTTTGGGTTAAATGGATACATATATATTTTAAAAAGTTAATAGTATATGAAAACTAAAAACTAAAGCTTGTACCTTATGGACTCTAACAAAAATTATGTTGATGAGGGACTTGATGATCTATGTTTTCAATATGAAATTGGTAATGGTAAGTGAACCTCATTTTAATTTGACAATTGGCATAACCCTAGGCCACTTTATAAACTCTAAGAATTTAATTTGCTCAATGTTAGATTATATCAACTCTAAAGTAGAGGACATCATAGATGAGGATATATGGAGTTGGCCAATATATGCTTTAAAGGGGCTTGCTACATTTACACCCCTAAGACTGACCAGGAAGATACCTTGACCTAGCTAAGACATACTTCCTTAAAATTAATAAATCTCTCAAGTTAACGTTTCTTGGCATAAACTGGTCTAAAACTAAAGCATAATCCCTTACACTTTCCCCATCCTATGGCTAGCTATTAGATCTATGCTATTTGCAACATATACTCTAAGAATATATTAAGTTAACCCACCTTTGTGCTTTGTAATGATGGAATTAAGTTTATATACCACTTATTCTTCAGTTTTTCAATCCCTTTTAGAATATGAGACCTGATAAAACCTCTTTGCAAATTTATTTTAATAGCAATAAGTAGTAAAGCATAATTGAACAAGCTACAAGGATATCCCAAAAGAAAGAATTGTGTTTGTTTAGGATGGAATTTGGAGCTCTATTTTGTACGATTTAGATTGAGATGAACTAGAGGATACAAAGGACTGCTTAAGTGAGTGTCGAAGACATTTCCCAAAATACGTATTAGATGGATAAAGGAAGTTATTATAGTATAAGAAATGGATCCAATATTGAGCCTTAATTTGGCATATAACTAAGACTTATAAAGAGGGACATAGTCATTGCCTAAAATAATAATTAGATAGGTAAGGAAAGTTGTTATGGCATGAGGAATGGATCCTAGATTGAGCCCTAATTTGGCATGTAACTAGAACTTATAAAGAGGGACTTGATCTTTTGTTAAAGGAACTAACAACTAATTATAAATGTCTTTATTCTTATTTTTAATGTTTTTTATACTTCAATTTTCTAGTTTCTCAAAGGTTAAAGTACTACTAGTAGTATAGTTAACTGGAGTTGTTTTGGACGTTCATCAATTTTTATTGGTATAAATTCATTTTTACCTTTTAAAAATAATTCTTAAATGGATGAATACTTGTATTTCATTAATTTACATATTAGTTTACTAATGACTTTATATGATAAGGTCATATATGTTAAATAAAATATTAACTTAATTTTTAAAAACATAAATAAAAATTAAGGATTGATAATGCTGAAATACTTTGATGAGATCAATGTTATAAGTTTTGAATTTTATTGGTTTTCTATAGAGAATAAGATTCTTTGGCGAATATCTCCACAAATAAATTCTATAATTGTATGGTTTTTTATAGTTATACCGAGTACTACAATTTGTCTTTGATAGTTTCAATTAAATAATTTAGCAAGATTCCATATTAAATATAGAATGGTAATACTTTAAAAGAGTTAAAGTTAGTGATTTATAGATGCGATGCTTAGTTTCAGAATATATCATTCAACAAATATAAAACTAAATTAGAAAATAGAAAGTTATGAGATATCTAAAAGAGTTAGATATAAACCTCATTGAACAAAATATTTGATTCAACTCATACTTATAGGAAAATGGTTCTCAAGATAAGTAGTTAGAGTAATATGAAGTTTTAAAAAGTTCAAAACTTATGACAATATTTCCACATAGAACTAATGCATTTATTAATACATATACAGTCGAAAGGTTATAAGATATTGAAATATTCACTTTCATGACTAATTCAATTATTTTATTATGTAGATGATTATGAATTTATCATGTGTACAAGATCATTTATTGGAGTACAGTTGTCTTCTTCATTGGGAGTATTTAAAGACATTCAATTCATAAGGAACAACAGTTCCTATTTTTAATTGTTGATGATAAAATAGTCCAAAAGAAATTTTATTTTGGATGTGGAAAGATAACAACTTAAGTTTTAGAAATGTAGATATATAAATATATATACAAAAGTTGCTTACCTATTTTAATCTAATTATATGAATAACAAGATAAAAGTATTTACTATGTGAGATATCTGATATATATGAAGTATTAAAGATATAACAATTATTTTATATGTGAGTTGATATTTGACTTTAATATCATATGGATATTACCTTTATTTTGACATAAGTAAGTCTTAATTAAGGTATTTTTTACTTAAAATAATTTTATTTTAAACATAAGTAAGTCTTAATTAAGGTATTTTTTACTTAAAATAATTTTATTTTAAGTTAAAAAGGTTCTAATACGTAAATTACAAATCAAGCTATAATAATTTTCTATCTAGTGGAAGTGATTTTTTTGGATCAATAATTTCTTTAATGAACTTTATATAGTTCATTACAATATTAGAATAGTAATGTACTATAAAACATTAGAGTCATTAGGCATGTTAAAGAAGCCAAGGTCTCATCAAATATCTAAGTACGTATTTATACAGTTGCTTTTTATTAAAATGATAATTGAGATGGAAGTTGTATAATTTGAGCAAGTAATCACTAAAGATGATCTTATAGAATTTTCTCAGCAAATCACCATCCCATCAGTAGCATGATTTCCATATAGTAATATGGTCAGATACTTAAGTGATTAGCTTAATGTAAGTAGGAGATTATTGATTTATGCATCCTACAATCAATCAATTGATTATAATTTTATTATATAATTAATTAATAGCATTCATTATCTTATATGAATTTGTTTAATTGACTAATATATAAGAAAAAGTTCATGGATAAATACATTTTAAAAATGAAATTATGATGAAGATCATAATTACAAGATTCATATTGTATTTAAGTACTATCCCTAAACAGTTTTTAGTTGTTTCTCTATTAAGACTAGACATATAATAAAGAATAATGACTAGTAAATATGTTTCTTCCTTATAAAGTAAGTAGTTGATCTTATAGACTAAAGTATAGATATACATAAACAAATGTGAAGGTGTTTGTTAGAGAATAAGTTCACTAAATTACCTCTATATCATAATTTTATATTTGTCATTATTTGTATGTATTTGCATCTATAAGTGATTAACTTTTTCTTATCTATTCAATGTTGAATTTTTTAAGTCAAAAGGACTTCACGATTATTAATTTTGGTGACAATCAAATAATAATAATATTAGAAATAAATGAACTATTTTGATAAGTG
>JANIIA010067464.1:0-10608 GCA_027478495.1 Erythroxylum alaternifolium
AATAGTAAAATAAAACTAAGGATACTAAAAACCAATGCTCAATTATTACTCAATAATTAATAAAACAGAATTAAAGCCAACAATAGATATAATGATCCAATAATTGAAACCACATTGAATAATCACCAATATTCACTAAAATCTCAATACAAAGTCTTGAACTAAAACAAAGTAATGAAATTAAGCCATAATCAGCATAATATCAGTTGCTAAACAATAATCTAGCCATAGAAATCTTCCAATACAAAGATATAATCGATACATAACTCCAAATAATTAAATAATTATCCTAAGACCTAGAAATCACTAAATAATTAAATGGGTGGAAGATAAAGGTAGCTTAAACTTCCCTATAAAGACCCAGCTCCTGCCATTGCCATTAAATTAGAGGATTAAATACAAACTAGCCACAGAAAACCATAGAAGATGCTGCCAATAGTGAGCTCCAACGATCAGCCATGGAAGATGGGAATGATGGTTTGGATTTGTGGGAGATGAGGAAAAAAAATGAAATTTAAGTCTGGGTGAGTGGTAGTGTCTGCCATCAATAATCCTTGTTCTTCTACTTCATTCGTTGTCTTTGTTTTTTCCTCTCTACGTCTGCGTTTTGCTTGCTTCTTGTTCCCAACACTGTCATTTGTTCTTTAGGTCTTCGTTCATCATTCCAATTGCTGGCGTGTTTTCTTCATGTGTTTCTATCATTTTGAGCCTCCTTGCCTTGACTGTGCGCTGCATTTTGCTTCTCCCATTGTTGTGTCGTTTTTTGTCTTTTCTTTGTTTCCTACCGCTGCTATCATTTTTTGCTCCTTAGCTCACCATGTTGTGTCGTTTTCTTTATGTGGTGCTTGCATTTTTGCTTCTCTTCTCCAACTGAATTTTAATGCTTTGGACTACTACTTCTTTTTCTTTTAAATTCTAATTTCTCCCAAGTACCCTACAACAAAAATTATAAATAATGTAGCTTTAATTGTCCAAAAATTAATTAATCACAGTTAAATCAAAATATGACAATTTTTGCCACTATAAACACAAATTAAATGTAAGGCACAATAATTCAAATAATAACCAAATAATGCCATAAAGACCAATTATAATGACAAAAACCCATCCAAATGATATGAAAATATATATAAATAAATGAGTTTTTCAACTCCCCCACACTTAGCCTTTTGCACTACTGAGAAACTTGTTAGTAAAGAGAAATTTAACAGTTAAACTCAATGCAAGCAAACATAAAATTGTCAAGGCAAGAATACGCAATCAACTCAAGCAAACTTTATCCCTAATCAATCAACAGTTATGAAATGCTTCAGTGCAAAGAAACTAACACAACAGACATAGCAAAATAGTAGGAAGAGAAACATAATAGATCTCTGAGAAGGTACAAATGTCTCACTCATCTCTCAAATAGGAAAATTTTCACTCAATCCACCTAGATTAGCACGTATCATAAGCTTGTAAAGATTTTACTATCTCCACCACTAACATACCACAGATTCATGATAAAGGGGACATTGTAGGCTTGTAATGTTGATGAAATGGAATTAATGACCACTGCAATGCATGAGTGTTAAGAAAAAAACTTAAAGTGACCTAAAGTGCAACAATCAAATGAACACTAATGTGCAAATATCAACTTTAAAGAACCATTATTCAATCTTCAACCACCAAGGGATGCCTTATTTCAAACTTTATTCTTTTTTGTAAATTATTTCTCTTTCTTTTCTTTTCCCCCTTTTTTCCAAAATTCTTTCTTTTCTTTTTCTGTACATTTTATTCTCTTTCTTACCCTTTTTTTAATATTGGCATACCAAACCTAAGAAGATAAAAATAGCAACATCAATGATGCACATTTAATTATAAAGAACATAATGTAACACATGCAAAACAATTGTTTAAAAACAATGGAATGAGAAAGGGTTTAGAAATGAATGCCCCTATCATGCTTACAAATCTAGGCATTAACTTAGCTTTGAAAAAGAATATAGATAAGTTCTAGAGGCTAACCAACCTAGGTGCAAATCACACAAGATGAGAAAGAAAAGTAAGGCTAAAAAATCCTTCAATAAAGCTTTCTCTAAGATATTTCCTCCTTAAAATCACGCTATAAAACAAGGTTAATAACACTGCATCAAAGGCACTCCACTATGCTAATCAACTAAAAATAAAATTACTCCAATCAAAATGCATTCAAACCTTGACAGCCAATGTTCCTATGCATAAGCAACAAGGATTTGAAAACAAGGCCCAAGGATTGCAAAAGTTAATTTAGAAGGTAGGAATCACAGCAACAAATCATTCTCAAGCGATAAACCTAATCAATTTAGATCAAAAACTTCAAAATTTTTGAAAATTTCAGATTATTTTAGCTCAATCAAACAAACAGTGCATAATGCAAAGTTAATAAAATGGCAATCCAAGCAGTGGCAAAATAAATCAGCAAAAGCAATCCCTCTGCCACACTTAGGCAATACATTGTCCTTAATGTAAGAAAAAAAGTGTAGGCGAAATGGAAAGAGCAAGGGGAAACTAAACTAACAACTGCAGAACAAAAATAAACAACTAAAACTACTTCCTACTGGAGAGGTTCCCTCCCTCGCACTTACTATGAATTATCTGAACAGACAGATATCACCATCAATACAAGAGAAAGTAAAGGAGAAGGCTGGAAGGGAACACATGTGATTAGGGGGTCTCTAATCCTCATGGTAGTGCTTAAGTAGATGACCATTGGCTTATGAAACATGACCAGTTGCTTCATCCACCAGCTCTATCGTACCAAATGAATGCACCTTGGTAACTCTGGAAGGGCCTTCCCACTTGGTGACAAACTTCCCAAGGATAAACTTTAACCAGGCCTTAAACTTTAGAACCTTGTCACCTTCATGGAATTCTTTCCTCAGAATCTGCTTGTCATAAATCATTTTTAGCGTGTCTTTATAGATTCTAGCGTTATCATAGGACTCAAGTCTCATCTCTTCAAGCTCTTAGAGTTGCATTATCCAGTTTTTAAGTGAAGATTCAAGGTTTGCATCACATACCTTGATCGCCCAATAAGATTTATGCTCAATCTCCATAGGTATATGGCAAGACTTGTCATAGAGCAGCCGAAAAGGAGATATGCCTATAGGGGTCTTGTACGTAGTCCTGTAAGCCCACAATGCCTCCTCGATCCTTTCACTCCATTCTTTACAGGATGGTTTCATAATCTTTCCTAGTATATGCTTCAGTTCCTGATTGGAGACTTCAACCAACCTATTTGTCTAAGGGTGATAAGGAGTGACCAGCTTATGATTAACTCTATATTTAGCAAGTAAAGACTTGATGTTCTTATTGCAGAAATGTCTTCCTTGGTCATTGACGATTTCTCTTGAAATGTCATACCTACAAAAAAATGAGAACATAAAAACTTGGCAACAGTAGAAGCATCATCTTTCCTAGTTGGCCCTGCCTCTACCCACCTAGACACATAATCTAGTAATATATATGAAAACCTAAATGACAGAGGAAAGGGACCCATAAAATCCATAAACTAGGCATCAAAATTTTCACAAAAATGTATAGGTCTTAAAGGCATTTCATGCTTTCTATCTAGACTCCCAAACCTCTAGCACTTATCATAAGACTTGTAAAAAGCATAAGCACCTTTAAATAAGGTGGGCCAGTGAAATCCACACGTTTAAACTTTCCTAGCAAACCTATTAACACTAAAATGCCCCACGCAAGATAAAGAATGTGCAAAGGTAAGGATAGAGTGGATCTCATTATTGGGAATACATCGTCTAATGATCTAGTCACTGCATTGCTTCCAAAGAATTGGAGCATCCCAGATATAGTATATTGCCTCCCTCTTCAACTTATCAAACTAAAACTTAGACATAGAAGGAGGCACAAGATCAGCAACAATATAATTAACAATATTAGAGTACCAAAGCTTCTGAATTGCCAAGGAAAAAAGTGTAGAATCAGGAAAGGAATCAACAGTTAGACCATAAGAGTCAACTCCCTCAGTGCCTTCAAGTAACCGACTAAGGTGGTCAGCCACATAATTTTCTGCTCCAGCTCTGTCTCTGATTTCAATATCAAACTCCTACAGCAACAAAGCCCATCTCAACAGTCTTTCTTTAGACTGGGGCCTTTTGAACAAGTACTACATCGTTGCATAATCTGTGAAAACAACCACTCGAGAGTTTATCAGATACTGTCTAAACTTATCTAAAGCAAAGATTATAGCAAAAAGTTCCTTATCGATAGTGGTATAATTCACTTGAGCAGAGTCAAGTGTCTTGGAGGCATAGGCTATCACTCCATATCGCTTTTCCTTCCTCTAACCAAGCATAACACCAACTGCAAAGTTAGAAGCATCACAAGACAGTTTAAAGGACAAATCCCAATTAGCTGCAGTCAGAATAGGAGGTGAAAGTAAGGATTTCAAAATGTCAAAAGCATGTCTACATTTATCATCAAAGTGAAAATCAATATCTTTTTTCAACAATGTAGAAAGTGGTATTGCAATTGTACTAAAATCTTTTATAAACTGCTGATAAAACACCGCATGCCTTAAAAAAGACCTCAAATCTTTAAGACAAGTAGGATAAGGAAGTGAAGAAATGATTTCAATCTTGGCTCTGTCAACCTCAGTCCCCTTTTGGGAGATGCGATGACCTAACACTATGCCACTTTCTACCATGAAATGACATTTTTCATAATTCAAAACTAATTTTTCTCAATACATCTACCAAGAACACATTCAAGAATAAGCAAGCAATCATCAAAGCTATCATGATAAATAGTGAAGTCATCCATAAAAACCTCCATATTTTGCTCTAATAAATCACTAAAGATCTCCATCATGCACCTTTGAAAGGTGCTTGGAGCATTACATAACCCAGGTGGCATCCTTTGATAAGTGTAGGTACTAAAAGGGCATGTAAAAGTAGTCTTGTCTTGGTTTGCAGGTGCAATCGGCACTTGGAAGTAATTTGAAAAGCCATCCAAGAAATAATAGTGAGATTTACCATATATTCTTTCTAACATTTGATCGATGAAAGGTAACGAAAAATGATCCTTCCTAGTCGCTTCGTTCAACTTCCTATAGTCTATACGCATTCTTCAAGCATTTTGAACTATTGATGGAATAAGTTCATTACTCTCATTTCTCACCACCGCGATACTGCTCTTCTTCGGTACTACCTATATTGAGCTCACCCACTCACTGTCTGATATGGCATATATGATCTCCTCACTCAATAACTTAGACACCTTTTTTTTAACCATATCATGAATAAGAAGATTCGTCCTCCTTAGTGACTGCTTAACTGGCTTGGACACTTCAGCCAAAAGGATCTTTTGTATGCAAACCAAGGGATCAATCCGTGGTATGTCCCCTAAAGACCAACTTATAGCCTTCCTATACCTTTCCAACATAGAAACTAATCTCTCTTCTTCAGAAATTCTTAGAGAACTAGAAATAATAACAGGAAATTTGCAATCATCAGTAAGAAAGGCATATTTCAAATTAGAGGAAGGGGTTTCAATTCTAAACTATGGGTTTGCATAATAGAAGGAACCAGCTTTAGTATATCAAGTGCATTCAGCATGAGTGGTGTGTCCATATGGCTTGGGGAAGGAGATACAAGCTCAGCGCGGTGTATATGTCCTCCACTTCCAGACTCAGTGCTACCATCAGATGACTTAGAAATAATAGGATTAGGGTTAGTCTGATCAATAGAAAAAGAAAGTAAATCAGAAGTAAGAGTTGTATTAGAAGGGGTTAGAGCAGTAGCAGGTCACTGTTATCCTCTTCTAATATTACGACACCACTTGAAGGAGAAAATACATTCATATTTTGTATAACAGTGCCTTTATCATTAGTTCCTGCAAAATTAAGAAATACACCTTCCTCAAGGCTATCAACTGTAGAGTCAATACTAATATCATAATCAAAACAAAATGATGCGTCAAAATCATATGGAATGGAAAGCCAGCTATCTATCTCTAAATAATAGAGACATGACACGTCACCTCACATGCACAAAAATCATAAGAATAGGAGGAGGATAAATAAGTAAGTGCATCATCATGATTCATAGCCATGTCATACCAATCAGGTTCATGCACATTAGTCTCATGTAAGTCATCCACATCATTATCATGACATTCAATTAAACTAATATCCAAGTAAGAACAATCCTTATAAATATGGTTCATAGCTTCTAAAACATTAAATTGCACTTCTTGATCCCTAATTCCCATAGTGATAAGACCCTTCTTCATATTAATTATGGTCTCATCAGTCAGAAGGAATGGCCTACCTAGAATTAAGGTATTCTTAATAGGGAGCTTATTGGTCATATCCAGGACATAAAAGTCAGTTGGGAAAACAAGACCTTTAACTTACACAAGGATACCCTTAAGAATGCCTTTAGGGTATCTCACCGTCTTATCAACTAGACCAAGCACTACACTGTTGTCTTTAAAGGCTTTAATACTCAAGGTCTTATAAACAGAAGTTAGCATGACAATAATTGCTATTCCTAAGACAAGTAGGGAATAAGAAATAGTAGTTCTACCTATGGTACAGGGAATAGTGTAAGAACCCAGGTCTTTGCATTTAATGGGAAAATGTGGCTTAACTAAGGCACTAACACTCAACCCAAGTTGGATTCTCTCACTATGCCTATACTTTCTCTGATTTGTACATAGGTCTTTTAAGAATTTAGCAAATTTAGGTATCTTTTTAATCAATTTAAACAATGGCACATTCACCTCAAGTTTGCTAAACATTTCAAACAATTCATCATTGTCTTTCTTGTCAACAATATTTTTACTAACCAAGTAAGAATTTGGAAAAGGCAAGTCATGAATGTTTACCTCATCACCTTTGGAGTTGGAAGGTGATCCTTTCTCCATTGCTCTAAATGATGAAGAGACAGTAACAACTATTATGAAGAGAGCAATGGAGAAAGGTTATATATATATATACTAATTATTTTTGAGACTTCTCCAAGAGCTTCTTTTCTTGTAGGTTTTCAGATTGAGCAGAAGCTTCTTTCTCATCTTGGGAAGTTTTTTTAGTACTATTAACAGGAGGGGACTCAACTTCTATTTCCTCATTAATCGGTTCTTCTTCCTCTTCATTCTCTTTGAATTGCACTTTCTTAGCACCAATTTCCTTACCACTTCTTAGTGTGATTGCATTCAAAGATTTAGGATTTATCATTGTGTTGGAGGGTATAGAATCACTACTCTTTGCTTGTTGTTCACTCAAGTTGTTGGAGATTTGAGTAACAAAAGTGTTCAGGTTCTTAATCTCTATTTGCTCCAACTTAGAGAACATATTTTGTAGACATGAGTTCATCTTATTCCCCATAGCATTCAACTTAGCATCAGTTTGTTTCTTCTCGTGATCTAATCTTGAATTAATCTCGACAATGCCTTTCATGATCATAGCAAACTCATCACCCTTAGAAAAAGAAAATGATGTCCCTTGATTAGACACTATTTGATTGGAAGAATTTCCTTGAGTGTTGCCTTAATCCCCTCCCCATATAAAGTTAGGGTGATCTCTCCAACCCAGATTAAAGGTGTTTCTGTAGGGATCCCTCTTTTGATATTGGCCATTCCTACTTTGGTAGAGGGCAAAAACTTCTTCATATCGAGCATAATTATTGGAGGCATGCATCATCGACCCACAGTACTCACAATTGACTACTATAGCTTGAGAATGACCTATTGAATTAACTTACTTGGCTTTTACATTATTCTCAAAAATATTAAGTCTTTTCTCCACTCAATTTCCCAAAGTAGCAATTTCAGTAAGAATATCTTAGGAAGAAACTGAAAAGGTATTGAACACCTTTCTTGTATCTCCAAATTAAGGATCATTGGTAGCCATCTTTTGACCATATAGCATTGGGACTCAATTCTTTGAGTGAACCATTTGCAGCGACATGAATTGAGGGCTTATGATATGGAAGGAGCCCTCCATAAAAAGAGTTGACCAGATCATTCTTTGAAATATTATGGTATGGACAATGGGCTAGAAATGTAATGAACCTTGTCCAATATTTATGCACGGATTTATTATCTCGTTGCACAACACTAGTTATCTCCTTTTTAGGCCTTGAAGTTTTGAAGGTAGGGAAATATTCATCCAAGAATGCTCCTTTCAACTGATCCCAGGTCAATGTGGTGAAATGTTGAAGTAGTGTGTAAAGCCACTCCTTGGCCTTACCTTCTAAAGTGAAGTGGAATGCTCTCCTTAATACGTCTTTAGGATTTGCTGTGGGTGGTTTCATCGAAGAACACACCGTATGCATAGTCTTCAAATGCTTGTGTGGATTATCACCTGCAAAGCCATGGAATCTAGGTAAGGAAGAAATTAATGCTCCTTTAATTTCAAAGTTCACATCATCAGTATAAAAGCCATAAGGGTTATAATCAACATTGGAACTATTAATCTCCCTCATGCTTCTATTATCCTTACCATTATTCCCTAGGTTATTCTCACCATGTCCGTTGTTCTCATTAGGTCCATTATGTCTATTATTACCATTAACACCATCCATGGTTTCTTGCTCTAATTCAAAATCACTAATAGACAAGTGTTCACTAGAGGTAGCTCTCTCACTAGGTTCTTGTTCACTAGATGACAAACTTAACTCTTATGAAATATGCTCCTCCTTGATAAGAACTTGACTTGTAACCTATATTCTCCTCTCTCTTTTAATCTTTTTCACAGACCTCTCAATTTCAAGATTTAAGGAATTCAAAGGAAAAGCCCTATCACTCTTAGGAATAAACAGAAACAATAAAAAAAGAACGAGACGCAAAACTGGCTTGCACAACAAGATTCAAGTAAAAAATGGAAGAATCTGATGATTGCAAGTGTGTGTGTACAAGAATGTATGAGTGTGGATGACTATACACTTAAAAGTGTATAAAAGAGTGTGAAAATATGTAATATTGACAAATAATCAAAGAATGTCAAAACTTCACCAATATGCACAAAGGAGCAATTTTCCTAAAACTTGACTTAGAGAATGGACCCATACACTCAAGAAAGTAAGCAAGTAGGCTATAATCAAGTAAACAAAAGCAATGTAATCCACTAAACAGCAACCAAGTCAAAGAGCAAGCTAAAACTCTTATCTAGCCAAGAAAATCCAAAATGTAAATGCAAATGGACTATGCAATGCCAATGCAAGTATAAGGCTCAACAAATAAACCCTAGTCAATGTTACTTGACATTTAGTTACTACAGAACCAATTTCTTGGCTCCCCGACAATTGCACCACTTAAAACAACCAAAGTCTGATGTCACCTTGAGGTTACTTCAAAATTTAACCAAGGATTAAATATAGTGCAACCTCGGGTTGTTCTTTTTGAGGAGCCGAAAATGAAATTAAATTCCTAAGTAACTAAATGCAATGCAACCTAAAATATAGAATGGGGCTTGATTTGATTAACTATCCTTAAAATTGCAATGAATTAAAATAAACATAAAGGACTTGTTTTTGGTATTTTTAATTTAAAAATGAGTGATATGGAATGATAGTGAGTGAATGGAATGAAAAACATAAGTGATTAACAATGATAAAAGCAACCCTCCAATTCAATAGCACAAGCAATCATCACTTAAATAGATATGGGAGGTAAAAACAATGAATCAAGAGTTATAATCAAACTTTTAATCCAACAACCGAACCACCTCGAATTGTCACAAAATATTTTCTAAGGTCCCAATCTACTAACTACCACCAGAATGGTAAAATAGAACTAAGGATACTAAAAACTAATGCTCAATTATTACTCAATAGTTAATAAAACAAAATTAAAGCCAGCAACAAATATAATGATCTAATAATTCAAGCCTCCTTGAATAATCACCAAATATTCACTAAAATCTCAATACAAAGTCTTGACCTAAAAAAAGTAATGAAATTAAGTCATAATCAGCACAATATCAGTTGTTAAACAATAATCCAGCCACATAAAATTTTCAATACAAAGATATAATTAATACATAACTCCAAAATAATTAAATAGTTATCCTAACACTTAGGAATCACTAAATAATTAAATGGGTAGAAGATAAATGTAACACCCCACTACTATAAATTACATACCAGAACACCTAGTGGATATTCCAGTATATAATCTATAATAATGACATGTTAGAGCAAACACGTATCCAACTTTATCATGGCATTAACTATTATACATAAAAGTCACCAAATTTTAAAATCAAGTTGCATTCTTCATTTTATTTCACAAAAATCAAACTGACATTGTAGCTTTACAAAACCATCAGAATATATACAATATCAAACCTTATACATGACACACTGCTTGAAAGAGAATTTGTATAAAAACTACTAACTACTCTTCCAGTCTCAGCTGACTGACCTTTGAGCTATTTCTTGACAAAAGTACAAGAATCAGTCCTCTCGTAGAGTTTGTTTGTCTCTAATGTCCTCCCTCGGACCTGAAATATCAACGTTGCAATTTTGGTGAGTTTTGCAAACTCAATGATATAACCATCCTCGATGGTTCACCCAATTCATGCCACATATCAAATCATATAAGCACATAATTCACAACTTT
>JANIIA010067495.1:0-10608 GCA_027478495.1 Erythroxylum alaternifolium
ATATTTCAATGATTTATCGTTCTCAAACCTTTCCTAGTAACTATTAATCGTGGGTTAATAATTAACCTGAGTTTTCCCTTAGGTAATGTTTGATCAAGATATGATCATTAATTAAACCTAACCATTGAATAACCTAAGATACGATCTCTAGATTCAATTGGGTAGTAGCATTACGAATTAGGAAAATTAATTAATCAAGGCAACAACCACATACGATTCATCATTTAACTTAGGATATGTTATCTCTAATGATTACGAACTATTAGTCGCTACAAATGAATTTTAATATAACAATTATGGATTGTATTAAATATTCTAACAATGGGTTTGTAATAAAATGATCTGCTGAATGCATTAAAACCATCTTTTCACAATACCCAATGGGCTTGTACACAAACAATCGAACTATAACGATGACACGATCATTCATACATGAAACCCAAATCTGTATACATAGGATAACACAATCAATTTCTAAACAGAGAAAGTAACACAATCAATTTCTAAAGAGAGAAAGAAAATAAATATAAGGAGAAATACACTTAACCTAGTCGTCGGTATTGATGTCACCTCTGAACTGATGATGGGAAGCTACTCGTCTATGGGTCTCTTAAGGTTGAGAGCTTACTCTAAAAAATAATGCTTCAGCCCTAAAGAATGTCCCAGCTGAATACCCCTCGCTCTTGTTCCTCTTAACTCTTCTGTTCTTTTTTTATTACCCACGCTTCCGATGTATAAAACCCCTATATCAAATGTCTGTGTTTTGCTGCTCCTTCCTTGGTTGTGCGCTACGCTTTGGTCATGCTTTCAAATTTCCTTGGCTGTGCTACTTTGTCGTTTTGGTTCTATCTAGTTGTTGAAATTTTCTTCGTTCTTAGCTGTCATTTTGGTCTTGTTGCATAAAACACCCACGTTACTTTCTTCTTCTACATTGTTTTGGTCTAGTTGCTTTTCTGTTTTGTTCTTCTTTCATTTATCCACCTGCTACCCGTCCATCATCCTTTTCTTCATACCATTAAATTGACTTTCTTATATGGCCCTCACGTTCTTGCCTTTGGCTTCCATAATTCCATTACACTTTACACATTAAATTCACGTTGCTTTATACCTTAAACATGGCTGTTGGATTTTACTCATAATCAAGCTCTTGTCTTCTTATATCTCCTTTCTTAGCATTTGCTTGTCTTCTTCTTGCTATAATCTTCTTCTCCTTGTTCCATGAAGACAAGTGAGTGTGATCTTTCAGAAAACGACTCAATTATAATGCTTTCGACTCACTTTAGCTTCTTCACTTCCAAATTGTGCCTAAAATCAAGTATTAACTAAAGTGAGTATCCTAAGAATTTTCCTAGCAATAATCACTAAGTTATATGGAATAAATTCATAATCAATTAAGCATATATCAATTTCGCCTATACTTAGCTTTTGGTCTTCTTTGGGAAAAACATTAAAATTAAGCTCAGAGACCCAAAACTTTTACTTAATTCCCATATTTTTCAAGAATACACAATCATAAACAAAGATGAATGACATTAAAAAATCATAGCAATACTCAACATTTGAAGCTTTTACTTATAATAAATTAACATTCAACGCTTTTAAAAATGAGCAATCTAATGGTAGACTTGAAAAATATGTTTAACTAAAATATATCCATAAGTACATCAATACCATTCATGATCAAGACATTCCACAACTTTACATATCATTTCATTTCTCCAACACTAATGGTCACATGTAAAATCATGGATTAAAAGACTTTGAAGGTTGTAATATGGGTAAAGGTAAGGTGAGATGTATTTGGATCAAGGGGCATGAAAGCAATTAAAGCTAGTGAAGCAAAAGTAATGCTTAATATACATTAAGTGCAAAAACCAACATTCAATCATAATTGTGTACATTAATTATGATGAATGCAAAAGCGATGTTTCACAGCTCAAACTCAAGCTCTTACACACAAACCACAGGAAGCATAAATCACTCACAAAAATCTATTTGTAACCATAGGGAGTGACCATTGAAATCAACACCCACCTCATAGTCAACATACTCAATTAAGCCATTCAATACAACTTTAGGAGGAAAGATTAATGATAAATAACTTTCCAACACATATACACTTCATCCTTGATACATTTATTTAAGCATTTTTTCTTTTTCTTTCTTTTCCTTTTTATTTTCTTTTTCTTTTCTCTTTTCTTCCTTTCTTTTTCTTTCTTTTCTTTTCTCTTATAAAAATTAAAAGAAACTACATCAACATGGGAATTTCAATGATAAGATATAAAATAACATCCTCGCTTTATAACCAACCCACACATATGCATACCCCCATACTTAAAATTTTATACATCCACAAACTTAACAATAAAAAATGCTCCACTAGCTTTGTGGCTTAGGTAGGACATTTGGTTAAATTTAAAAGCATGTAATGTGTTTTGTACGCAAAGAAAGATATAAAGCTCAAAGGGGCTTATCAAAAGGAAAATCATATAATGGGTAGGCTATTTAGCTAATGTAGTTCAGAAAAATAAAGAATGATTAATCATCTCCATGTTAACGCATGTTATAAAAATGTGGTCTCGAATAGAAAATAAAAGCAAAATAAGGATGTACATGTCATGAAGGTCAAACATTATAAAAGGACAATAAGATTGATATATTTATGTCAGCCTATTAAGGCTCAAAATCTCACTGACTTTGTTTACCATTAGTCACTACTCTTTTAAAGATAATGCATCTTGACCAATCATAAGAGTGAAAGTACATGCTAAAGTTGCTACGAAATTCTCTTGTCAATTCACACTTTAATCATGAAAATATAGTCCTAGAAGTAAAAGAAAACAAGAAAATGTTTGTTTTGTTTGTTTTATTCTTTCTCTTATTTTGTTGAAAAACTTAGAACAAGTAAGAACTAAACAAACATAGAACTATACATGCATATAAAAAGTAATATGAAAATGTAAAGAAAAGAAATTTACTTCCCTTGGGTTGCCTCCCAAGAAGTGCCTTTGTTTAGGGTCACTAGCTCAACTCTATGTTTCCTTCTCATTTGACAAAATTGTGATCATCTGGGGTCACATGTAGCTCCTCCACATGAGGCTGTTCAGGATAGGCCTCAGTTGATCATTCCTTTTCAACATCTTCCCTATCTTGATCTCTATTGAGTCCATACTCTTGAGAAATATTTCAAATGACTCTTCACCTTTTTCTTCCTCGTTTAATTCCTCCAATTTGCTAGGTAAAAGTAAAGGGTCATTCTCAGTAACAAAATGGAACTTAGTGTTTACCTCCGAGCTGAAAGATATAGGTTTTTCTGCTTAAAGCTCCTCCTCAACTTCTTCCACACAAGCAATACCTTGAGTATTCCTTGAGTATTGCTCTCACAATTCTCAAGCTCCTCATCACTCTGCAAGATTTTCACACTAACGTCCATTGGGTACACCTTGGGTTGAAGTAGATGCTCCTTTTCACTTTGCTATTCTAGTTGATTGATATCTCTCCATCGTGGCAATGCATCTTACTTGAACCATTTCACATCCTACTAAAATTGCAAAGTGTTAGCAGCAACATCATTAACTAATTCTTTCAAGTATGTACCTAAGTTTAGTTGGCTCTCCCAGTTTTGGAAACTAGACCAAAGTTACATTTCATCATGCCTTAATTGTTGGATATCTTATTGGTTCTATTGTATATTTTGTTGAATTTACTGCATATTTTGTTGAATTAAAATATTTTTAACAGTCATAATATTAAGCATATCTTCCAGAGATGTTCCTGAATTTTGTTGGCTTTCCACATCTTAGACACTAGACCTTGTATCATGCCAAAATTGACATCCATCTTGTTGGAATTGTAGGATATTTTATTATTTTACTGCATACTTTCTTAAAGTTGCTGCATACCTTGTCAAAATTGAAGATTGTTAGCATAACAAGTCTTGATGTAGTACATCCCTAACTTCTGGTCTGTATAGGAATTATTGGGCTTCCTGCAAACTATTATGGAAGTAATTTTATTGATTATCCCATCTATAACTAAAGTTAGGTTGATCAGTCCAACGTTAGTTATAGGATTGAGAATAAGACTTATAAAAGAAATTACTTCCGCATATATCAAAATTTTCTTTTTTTGACAAACATAACAAAAGTGAAAAGATTAAAAACCACCCCCTGAAAATAAACTTTTACAAACAAATGTATATAAAACTCCAATTAAAATAACAAACAAAAACTAAAACACCGCACTCCCTAAAAATGCGCCAAAATTTGATAGTGTGTGTCGAGTGCAGTGCAAAATTTAGCTGACTCTGTATACTAAAATTTTTAGTTATGGTGAGTCGAGATCGAATCCATAGGGAATGTTTGGTTAATTTCATAACAAAATTAATTGATGCAAGGAAAATATAAAAAGGGGGTTTTGGAATTTAATCAATTTAGAAAATAAATTTAAAGTAAACTATCAATAAATTAAAAAACATGTAAAAATGATAAAAGTAGGAAATTCCGTAGGGACCCAGTTCTTTGGTTCAATCTCAACCTTTACCCGAATTAAACATATTTCAATGATTTGTCATTCTCAAACCTCTCCTAGCAACTATTAATTGTGGTTTAAGAATTAAACTAAGTTTTCCATTTGGTAATGTTTAATCAAGATACGATCAATAATTAAATCTAATCACTAAATAACCTAGGATACAATCTCTAGATTCAATTAGGTAGTAGCACTACGAATTAGGCAAACCAATTAATTAAGTCAATAACTACATACGATGCATCATTTAACCTACGTTATGTTATCCCTAATGATTACGAACTATTAGTTATAACAAATGAATTTCAACATAACAATTACGGATTATATTGAATATTCTAGTAATGAGTTTGTAATAAAATGATACAATGAATGCATTAAAACTATATTTTCGTAATACACAATGTTTTCATACACAAATAATCGAACTATAATTATAACACGATCATTCATACACTAAACTCAGATCCATACGAATAGGATAACACAATCAATTTTTAAAGAGAAAAAGAAAGCAACAAATATAAGGAGAAATACACTTAACCGAGTCGTCAGCGTCGATATTACCCCTAAACTGATGTCAAGAAGCTAACCCTCCATGGGTCTCTCAAGGTTGAGAGCTTACTCTAAAAAATAATGCTTTAACAGCCGAAGAATGTCCTAGTCGAAGACCCTCGGTCCTGTTCTCTCACTATTGTTCCTCTTAAACCTTATGTTCTTTTTTATTAAAAACCCACATTCCCACACATAAAACCCTCCTGCCAAATGTCTACATTTTGGATTGCTCCTTTGTCTGTGCACTACATTTTGGTCATGCTTCTAATAATCCTTGGCTATATTGCTTTATCGTTTTGGTCCTGTCCAGCTACTGGCATTTTATTCATTCTTGGCTATCATTTTGGTCCTGTTGTATGAAATACCCACATTGCTTTCTTCTTCTGCACATCTTTTTGGTCTAACTACTTTACCGTTTTGTTCTTCTTTCCTTTATCCACCTACTGCGTATCCATCATCCTTTGCTTTATACCATTAAATTGATGTTCTTGTATGGCCCTCATGTTCTTGCCTTCAATTTCTATAATTTCATGATGGTTTTCCATTAAATTCACGTTGCTTTATACCTTAAACATAGCAGTTGGCTTGTATGGGCATGAGCATCTCATACCTTAATCTTCTTTGTATTTTCAACATATATCTCCCTTCTTAGCATTTTCTTGTCTTCTTCTTACTATAATCTTCTCCTTGTTCCATGAAGAAAAGTGAGTGTGATCCTTCAAAAAATGGCTTAATTATAATGCTTTCAACTCACTTTAGCCTTTTTGCTTCCAAATTGTGCCAAATATCAAATATGAACTGAAGTGAGTATCCTAAGCATTTTCCTAGCAATAATCACTAAATGCTATGGAATAAATTCATAATCAATTAAGCACATATCAATTGGATCTAGAATACCCTTTTAGTAGTTCTTGGACAATTAGAATATTGTCTTTAATTTATGTGTTGCATATGAAAGCACTTTGATTATTACTTATGAGTGGAGTGATTACCTTCTTCAATCTAGAAGCAAGTAACTTGGAAATGATTTTGTAAAGTAAATTGGCACAAGAAATGGGCATGAATTCACTAAAACATGAGGGGCTAGATCATTTAGGAATCAAATATGAGAAAGTCTTAATGATTTCTTTGAGAAGGTTCCTAATGGAGAAAAATTTATGAACCATTTATTTCATATAGTTCCTTATAATATTCTAGGATTTTTGGTAAAAGAAACCATTTGACGCATATGGTCTAAGAGCTTTCATACCATCCATCTTGAACACAATTTCCTTGTCTTCTATAGGTTTTGTTAATAGTGCATAATCTTTTAGGGTTATCTTTTTCGAGATGATACTACTAAGATTAAAATTAGAACCACTATCTAGGTTGGAAGTACCAAGTAAAGAAGTGAAAAACCTAACAAACTCCTTTTAGATGTCATTTAAAATTTATGGCTAAATTCCCATATTGTTACTGATTGCAATTATCCTATTCTAATTTTTCCTGGCTAGAATGGTGTTAAGGAAAAATTTAGAGTATTTATTACCATCCTTAAGCCAATTGACCCTTGCTCTTAGCTGGAGTAAGGAGGAATGGTTACTGACAGCTCTCATATAGTTAGAAAGATTTATTTTCTCTTTGGAAAGCAGAAACGGATCTTGCGAATACAGTGCAAATAGATTCAAGACGTCACATAGCTTTTTCCTTGTTGCCATTAGAGCATTCTTAGTGTTGGAGTCTCTTAAGGAATTAAGGAGTTCGAGTTCCTTCTTGATTCCCTTTAGCTTTTGATCACATATAAATTGTTTGGTGCCCCTACACATACATTTAGTACCTTTCCTAAACATAGATGTGGAACTATGTTCATTAATCAAAAAAATTATTGAACCTAAAAGGGAAAAACCTAACAGACTTCTAGAATAACTCTTCAATATTGATTGGAGTGTGATTCGAAAATAAGGGCTCTTTGAAATTAACAACATTATTGGGCAATTGCACTAACCAATTGGCATTCACAAGAGTCTATCAAGTTTTTTCTTCATAAACCAGTTAGAACTTTGTTTGTTGGACTGAATGCATTGCTAATCCATCTGTTTCAAGTTTACTACACCTAGATTTTCCACATAATTCTTGAAATCTTTGAGGAAATTTCTTAGATTACAGTTTCTCTGGACTTAAGATCTATACAAGGTTATGTTGAAATCACCACATAATAACCAAGGTTTATTAATGGTTCTATTGAAAGTCATGAGGTTGTTCCAAAGGTCCCTTCTTTGAAAGCCAAAATTACTTTCATAAATAAAGGAGATGATAATGTCTATCTTTTGCTATAGGAAATATATTCTGAGATGGGTGGCTTGATTATTTGTATTAATAACGTTCACTTGAGTGGGATTTGAATTATAGCAAATGATGATTCTTCCATAGGCATGATGAGAATAATTAGTGATCATATTCCAGTGGGACCACAAAATCTTCTATTTACATACTTTTTAAACTTTATTTTTATTTCTAATAGCCTTACTATTAGAGGCTTCTCCCTCTTGCCAAAATCCCTTAAAGCAGCTTGCTTTGTTGGGAAATTTAATCCCATTATATTACAGACTATTATTGATATTTTAATGTTTACTCTTAGATCCTTTATCCCTACTCATTTGGGATCTTTTTCTATCCACAATTGGAATTGATCATTAGCCCTTTCATTGTTATTTCCAATACCATTCATGGGTTAGGAAGCTGGCGGAGGAGTAATATCCACAATACAAATACCATTGCTAGTATCACAAGTTAGACTAATGTTTTCTTTTGCAATTAGACTCCCTAGGCCTTTAACAATTGAAGTAATCTCCTATGTTTGCACAACAGCACTGAGTGTTTCTTTTTGGGAACTTGGGAGAAACTTTAACTTTGTACAGAGCTCATGTTTCTCTTATAAACTATCAGTTTTCACCAATTTCAAATCCTGATTGGGTCAAGAATAGCTGTCATTCCTTGTTTGCACTATAAGGTTCAAAACAGTATCAATTGTTTGCACTACAGGTTCCTCCAAAGATTCAACATTATGAGATTCCATCACTTTAACACTAAGCTCTACCTCTTCATTCATCTTAAAACTCATCTGCTCTTAGTAAGTACTCATTTTAAATATTTCTAGTAGCTTTCCATACCTTGTTTTTTGGAGGGAGATGTCTAATATTATGAAATCGCAACGATATCTTCCCAAAGCTTGTTTTCCTCTCCCAACATCATTATGGGAACTTCATTTGGGAGTTCTTTGTATAGTTCCATACTTACACAAATACAAGCATATCCTATTCTCCTTTTTTTAGCAGTGTTTTTAATGGTTCCCAAATTCAAACTAGGTTGTCAAGCTTGAAAAAAAAGGGGTTGATTTGTTATATGTTATGTCCTTCCTCAAAGACTTTAAGAGCTGCAGAAGTTGAGAAAAAGGTGAGAGAATAAGATTATCCTCTAACAGAAGTACATCAACCATTCCCTTACTTTTCTAGCTTTTATGTGTCCACTAGTGGATCACTGAAAGGGGGGCCTTTGACCAAAAAGAAACCCAAAAAAGTTGCTTCCCAACTTCTAACTCTTTCTTTTTATATCTCTAGCTTAGGATAAAAAATGAGCTTCCCTTCAATCTCTTTAAGTGGTTTGAAAGATAACGTCGAAATGTAGTTATCTCCAACCACTTACTTCCAGCTTCTCTATGGTTAAGAGGTAATGAAGGGATGGGTTCAGCAAAAGGGATTGGTAAAGTAGGAAGTAGTGAATAGGATGGTAGAAGTGGAAATTCACCTTTGTCCTTGGCAGAAGAATTCTGTATTGAAAAGGGACAAAAGCTAAAGAAGGTACATGATCTCAACTTTAATTATTCACTCTTGAAACAAAGATCAAAAATTAAATAGCTACAAGATGGAGATAAGAACACTTCCTTCTTTCATATATTAGTGATTTCAGTAAAGGCTAGCAACATAATTATTTCTCTAGAATATAATGGAGCATTACTTTTTACACAATCTCAAATCACTAAAGAAGATGAGAATTTTTTTTTGGGTCAGTCAGAAAAATTAATAAATGAAGCAAAGATATGTACAAAAAGTTCACGCTCAAGTTCCATGAAAGGCACAACTAGCTAATACATAGCAATTAGACACAGTACAATCCAAGATAAAAACACTAAGGGATATCTGTAACTAAGGAAGGAGCAATCCTATAACCACTCAACAACAAAAACACTTATACTCAACCTAACAATACTAAAGAAGCTGTAATCTGAATGAGAAACCTTAACTAACTAATTCTCAATCCTAATTGAGCAAACTAAAGAGATACTGAAGGGAAATCCGCTCGTGAACTACCTTAGCCTAAAATCAGCTGAATGTCCACAAAGAAAGCTGCCTCGAGGAAATGACAGTGTTGCGCCACCGAATGTAGGCATGGCAAGACATGGCCTATCTAAAGAGAACCTCACTTTTTGTAAACCTAGAAAGTTATGAGTAATCAACCTGCAAAAGTTAGATAAGAACCAAACTAAATAATTCTAAGTAATCAACCTGCAAAAGTTAGATAAGAACCAAACTAAATAATTACCTCCGCTCTGTGTATAAGCTGCGAAGTTCCCTAACTTGGGAGATTACTCCGAGATACACTCTCTCCACAGCCTTGGCTTCATTTTTGAAAGTTCTAGCTTTACGTTCAGTCCAGATATGGTAAACAATGGTGGAAAGCAGAAGATGGTAGTGGATTATGGCTGACAACCTGGTACAGGAAACAGTTCTGTACCGGGAGAGGATAGCTAAAAGGTTAGGCTGGTTAAGGGTGGGCAGATTGAAATAGGTGAGGCACTAGTCCCAAATTATTTTAGAGAATGTGCATTCAAAGAATAAGTGGTCTATGGATTCATTAGCTGAGAGACACAGAGAATAGTGGTTAGGAGTATAGAGGTCAGAAAGTTTGTCCCTTGTTTGCAACTTTTTCAGGAAGGCACGCCATAAGGTAAAGGAGCACCTAGGTTTACTGTAATTGGACCATACCAGCTTGTGCCAAGGAACATTCGGTAAGGAGGGTCACAATAATTTATAGGCTGAAACATTAGTATATCATTTGGTGGGGCTAGCTAACCATTCCAGGTGGTCTGGTAAGGAACTATTAGGGAAATACCCTGGTGGATCAAGATGTCTGATGAGGTCCATGGAAACCTCACACAATCTCCAATTGTCATTGATTATGACGTCGAAAACTCGTGCTATGAGCGACAGCTCCAAGTCATTAATCGCTCTCGGTGTAGACAAGGTCCTCAGAATCCCTCGCGGGTGCCAAGGGTCCTACCAGAAAAGAGTAGATATACCATTTCTAATCCTAAATCTGAATTTATGACACAGTTTGTCCCTAATAGTTAAGATCGTTCTCCAACTCCAAGAACTATTATAAGTAGGATGAGCACTCCAAAAAATTTTCCTGCGCAAAATGATTGTATGGACCCACTTTACCCATAAAGCTTCCCTATCTTCAAACAAATTCCAAATCCGTTTTCCT
>JANIIA010067536.1:0-10606 GCA_027478495.1 Erythroxylum alaternifolium
TCCACATAAACTCCTTCATTTTTGGTGGAACTCTCAACCCCCAAATCTTCCTCCAAACCTCCTCCTCTTTCCTCTCCCCTCCCCTTTCCAACACTCTCAATGCTAAAAGATAGCAAGATTTCACCGTATATACCCCTCTTTCGTCATAATGCCAAATTTTCCTATCTATCCCACTCCCCTCACTCAAAGGAATTGCTAAGATATCTTACATATCCCTAACACTAAAAAGATTCATGACCTTCTCCTCATCCCACACTCTTTCCCCATCCCTAAAAAGCTCACACACTTTCATTGATTCACCTACAAAGCTCATACCATCATCAATCAAAAATTTCCCTTCCCTTCCCTTCTTGCTCTTAAGAGCATTCTGTTTTTCCAATCATTTACTCATCTCCATAAACGATCCTTTAGGAATTGATCTTCCAATTAATGAAGGGAGTCCTAAGTAGTTAACTCCTCCCAAAGGATTTGACACATTAAGCACGTTACCAATAGCATCCTTACATTCCGGAGTTACATTAGGGCCATAAAAAATGCTAGACTTATGAAAATTTATCACCTGACCCGATGCTCTCTCATATTCCCCCAAAATTTCTTTTACCACCTGAGCCTCCTGAGTAGATGCCTTAAAGAAAAAATTGATTCATCAGCGAAAAATAAGTGAGACACCCTAGGGCATCGCACTCTTACCCTATGTCTATGAATCTGCCCTTGTCTCTCTGCCCTACCAAAGAGAGCCGATAAACCCTCCGCACATAAAATGAACAAGTACAGAGATAAAGGATTTCTTTGCCACAAATCCCTACTAGGAGTAATTGGACTAACCACCTCCCCATTTACCAAAACAGAATAAGTAACCCCCGTCACACACTGCATCTAAGTAACCTATTTTACATGAAAACCTAACTTTTTCACGATTTTTTCTTTGCTAATATCAGTTTTCAAAGCTACTTCACCCACCTTCGCCCAAGTTAAATTCTTCATACTGTGAATAGTCTCAAAGACCATTAAGACGTTATCTGTTTTCAACCGTCCCAGGATAAAAGCAGATTGGTACGGAGAAATAACATGGTATAAACTTTCTTAAGGCTATTAGCCAAAACCTTAGCCATAATCCTATATAATACATTACATAAAGCAATAGGTCTATAATCTTTAACAAACTCAGGATTAGGCCCTTTAGGAATCAAAACAGTAAGGGTTTCAGAGAGTTTAGTCGGAAAAATACCTCTATCAAGCCATGCAGAGCAACCTTTGACAATATCCTCGACCAAAATATGCCAGAAGCGTTGAACAAATCCCGGATTAAGGCCATCAGGTCCCAGAGCCTTATCCGTATGCATACTGAAAAATAGCTTCTCTAAACTCCTTCACTGTAAACTCTGCCAAAAGTAATTCATTGTTATAATTAGAAACTCTCCTATCAATTAACTGTACAATCTAGTTTGAATGGGTCAGGCCTGCATGAAATAGCTCTTGAAAATAATTAAAGACCAGATTATGAATACCCTCTTTGTCGCTCCTCCAATTCCCACTCATGTCTTTCAGCCCCTTGATAGAGTTAGCTTTCCTACGCCCTTTTATAGGGCATGGAAAAACTTAGAATTTTTGTTGCCATGTGTAGCCCAAAATATCTGTGCCTGCTATTTCCTTCGAACTTCATCCTTTTCTAAGTAGCCAATCTATTCCAAATTTAGTCTTTCAATACCTTTAACATCTTTCGTTTCCTTACACTGTCGTAGCATGTTTTGTGTGAGCTTCCTCTTTCTATTCCGTTCCCTGTTACGATTCCCTCCCTAGTTTTCCACTGCATGCACACAAGAACCCTTCCATACCAATAGCTCATACTCGTTACCAGCTTGCCAACTAGATTTCACAATGTCCTATATCCGATCATCCAAAAGCCAAGCTCTATCAAATTTGAACCTACGGTCCATAGTCGGTACACCCACTGGTTCTGTCTCTAACAAAATTGGTTCATGGTCAGAAACTGGACTTAACAACGTTTACACATGACAATCTGGAAACTTTGAAAACCACGAACTACTAGCCATTGCCCTATCCAATCTTTCCTTTGCCACAATCTGCCTATTCCATTTCATGTACCAAGTGAACAAGTTACCTGTATATGGGACATCAGTAAGATCACATTCAGCTAAGGCATCCCTGAAGTTTTGTATAAGGTAATTAGGGTGATCCTGCCCTCCCCACTTTTCCTCATGCGACAAGAGCACATTGAAATCTCTAATGCATACCCACGGTCTATCATCCATGTGTGCCAAACTTCTAAGCAAATTCCAAGAATCCATCTGTCTAGCCTGATTTGGATTACCATACAAACAAGTAACCCTAACCCACGTATCATGCAAGGCTACAGTAGTATCAATAAAGTCATTCCCATATCTAGTAACCTGTAGCTTTACATCATTATTCCAAAAACCACTTATACATCTACTTCTCCCCGTGCTACCAATATGAAAGCCATTGTCAAAACTCAACTGTACACGAACTTCATCCATTCTCGAAGCTTGAACTTGCATTTCAATAAGAAAAATACATACTGGTCTATATCTCAAAGCTAACTCTTTGAGAGCAATTACTGCCCGGGGCTTGCCCATTCCCCAACAGTTCCAACATAGGATCATCATTGCTTCTGGCTGTCCTAAACTCTAGGACTAGCCGATTTCCAATTCTGTGTACCTCCAACTGAATCCGACGTAGCAAAAACAGAAGAAGAGTTTTGTTTCTTACGTAGTCTTTTCTTACCCTCATCTTGTATCTTCATGGGCTCATCTTCATTAAAGTTTACACGCCTATTTTCTGAGCCCACACTATTTCTATCCACCTCCATCCCCTCATTTAATTCGTCATTTCTAAGATTTTGAAATTGTCCCGCCCTACCAAGAAAGGAATTTCGAAAATCATGGAATTTGGAAGTTTGGAAACCCACGATAGTCGGATTGTGATGATTCTACATTAACTCCCCAGATTGGTCAACGCCTTCCTCCCTTAGCCACAAACTTGCCGATTGAACTTTCTGGCGAGGCGGAGGAGCTCACAGTGATGCATCCCATCCAAACACCAATTCCTCCGGCTATTTGTGTAAACGTACCTCACAAAATGCTTCTGAATGGCCTAACTTACCACACAAGAAACAAAAAACTTGAAGTTTCTCATAGTTGAAGGAAACCAGTTTGCTTTCGCCATGATCATCAACCACTCGCTTCCTTCGCTTCAGAGGCAATATGATATCCAAAGTAACTTTCACCCTTATAAACCTTGATTCTGTAACATTCTTTAAGGTTTTCATATCATACTCAAGGAAATTTCCCACAAAGTTTCCAAATGCCATAGCCATAGTCTCAGTTGCAAAACTAGGTAGTTAGTCATGTATTTGTACCCAAATATTTCTCCTCAGTGAAGGAACCCTAAGAGAATCCTCATATCCTATAATTCCACTCCAAACCAGCAGGTGTCTATTAAAATGCCATGGGGCACCCTTCTCTGTCCTAGCAATATCCACCTCAGTATAGAAATGAAAAAGATACCTCTTCGCTCCTAAATCAGAAATTGAGATCCCTCTTATTGGATGCCAAATATCAACCAATACCGCTTTCATAGACTGAAAATTGATAGAAGTCGTGGTTAGGAACATTCCAACCGTACAGAATTCATACCTATTTGATTTGACACGAAAATCTCCACCTATTTATAACGGAGCATCCTCCTCATCATCTAGGGTGATATCAGCAACCCTGTACTCCATAGAATAAACACACACTAGAAAAAGGAAAAGAAATAGAGAAGAGAGGGAAGAAGAGAAGAGAAAAAGATTCAGATGAGAAAACTAGGGTTTAGGCTAGGAAACTATGACGGCAAAACATGCAAACGAGCATACTAACGAGAGAGTCTTAACGTAAAAATCTTATCAAAAGGTCCACATAAAAAGTCATTTGGTAAAAATTTTTCTGATATTACCAAATGGTATATATTTAGTAACGGTTTTAAAAAATCGTTACTAAAAAATTTATATTCGCTGACAATTTAGTCGCCAAAAGGATTAAAGGTCGTCACCAAAAGTCTGTTTATCTTACCAATTGCGCTTCTTGCCTTTTTGTTGTCGTATGTCTAAAATAGAGTTAAAGCCCTTTCTGTGCCTTCTCAACTCGAATTCTCTTCTCTTTCTGAAGTTGAAGTCCGGAACACGACCATTGTTGCGGAGCTGTGCAAGTTGGTGAATCCCCTGCTTCTTGTTCGTCCACTAGCGACATCTGGGCCATGTTAGGTAACTCCCCCCTTCTTTTCTCTTCTTTGTTGCTCGGTATACTCTGTTTGTTTTCAAGAACATGGCTTTAGAAACTGCTAGCTGTCCTGCCGCCATATTGGCTCTTAAAATTCAAACTTTACGTTATTTAAGTGGATTTGCGCCAGAACCCATTTCTTTATGAAATCCTGCGAGCAGAATAAGTTATGGGTTTTGTTCTCTTCGTTATTGCAATGCGATTTATTGCCCACGACATTTAAGTTGAAGATAGTAAGCCCCATCATTCAATTCACGATCCTGTTGGATTGTTAAGTTGGAATTTTGCATTTTCATCTTTATAACAATAAGTTATCTCTGTAATGTGAGAGACTGTTAAACAAATTCGACTTCTTGCATGGATGCTGCTGTTGCTTGAATGTCTTTGCATTCACTAGAAATCTTTGAGATTATTTATTGCCGATTGATTGCATATTGATATTCCTGTGCGGGAAAAAATGTCGCTAGTGGTTGAAAGGAGGAATTTTCGCCACTAAAGCATCCAAAGGATAAAGCTAATACTGTTCTTGTTGTATGAAGATGATAATTGTTCACACAGGGTTGATGATGTTGGATCCTATACTGATTGCTTTCTTCACTGTTTAGTGCCATCTGATTCTAGATATCCTGATGTTACCAATATATTCCTTTTGTGTAGCTCTTCAAATTAGCTTCATGCAACTCATTTACATCTATAATTAAGGGTAAACCTTGTGCTCCAATAGCAAAAGCACAGATCAAATTTTTTTTGTGAATGTTCATATGCAAGTCGGATAATTCAAAAGGAATATTGTGTTTACATAGCCTGACTTTCTCTGTCAATATCATAGCCACTTGGTTAAGGCACTCGTCTTTTCCATATTTGATTCTATTATCTCTTATCTTGCTTTCAGAACCTTAATTCTTAAAATTATACACATGATTTTCATAAGAAAAATAATTATATGAAACATCAAATTATCTTGGCTCTTCTTTCATCATTTTTTATGAGTGAAACCACATATCCTGAAAAGAAGCTAGTGCTTAAAGTTGTTTTATGCATGGTTAAGAGTATTATGAGGTCTTTTTGCGCCTCTCTCTTTATCATTTTTTCTCTGGTGAGAGTTCATATTCAACATAGCGATTTTTGTTGGACAAGGAATCTTGTTCTCTACCATGAAAATTTCTGTTATTTTAGTTGTAGAAAGTAAAATAACCTCATGTCGAGCCCCATCTATGTTCTCCTAATTTGGGATCTGGCTTTACTAGATTGTTGTAGTAGTTTCCCATTACATCAAAGAATTTAAGTTCATTTTTTGGTGCTGATATTTTTTTTAGGCTTATCTATGGATAGAGCTGACATTACATTCAAATTATGCTCTGCTGTTGGTTTTGCTATGTTCTCTACTTTGGATGATGGGAAGATTGTGAAAGGCCTTGGTGGGGTTCCTAATGAAGGTTCGGTTTTAATAGTTGGTTACCACATGTTGATGGGACTTAAAAGTTTATTCCCTGGTTGAAGAGTTTTTAAGGGAAAAGAAGATAATGATATGTGGCATGACTCATCCTGATGCACTACTTGGCACCTTTGAGAATTTATCTGGTCAATGTTCTGTGCTGGATTGGATCAAAGTGATGGGTGCAGTCCCAATCACAGCAAGCAATCTTTTCAAATTGCTTTCCACAGAATCATTTGTTCTTCTTTACCCTGGAGGTGCACGAGAGGCTCTTCATTACAAACTACGTAAAGTCTTATTTCTGTGCTGACTTAATTGAAAAGCTAAGCATCCTATTTTTGATGAAGTTCCATTTTCAGTCATCATCTATATGCTCAATTCGTAGTCTCAAGATTGAAAAGAAAATAATCATCCCTATCTGTTGTCGTGTCCCCTCTTTCCTATCACAGCTGTTGTTGCTTACTCTGTAGATGTCTGCAGTTTCTTTCTGTGACAATCTCATTGATCTTTAACCACATTTGCACAGCTTCTTGTGTAAAACCTGCCAACTGATGGGACATTTAATGGCACTCTATCGATCTTGAAGTTGCTTTCATGATTCTCACCACTTATCTTTCATATATGATGATTAAGGTATGAAGTTCCTTTTATCGAACAAACCTAGCTAGTTGTCCCAATTACATTGTAATTTTTTTTCGTAATCTCAGGATTTATAATTTGTAAAGTGGTCTCTGTATTTATTATTTTGTCTATAAGAATTGTTAAGATTGTAACTAAAGTCTTGTATACAAAGAATATTCTCTTTGTTGGTATAATTTAATGATATTTTACTTTTAATATACAATGCTTTAAATTAGTAATTATTTTTGTATAATAAATTAACAACAAAAAATAAATAAATATTATATACAATAATATGGATTAAAAATGCCACAAATAATTATAATTAACATGGTATAGTATTTCGTTAAAATGTATATTAAAATTTTGATTATATTTTACAAAACGTAAGTAAAACCTTCTGGTTACGTTTTGAGCTGCGAAAACCAAATGTATCTAAAAGGTATTGGCGATGATTTCTTAAAATTTAACTAATAGTTTTTATCTATGAAAATAAAATATAAGAAAAAACTATTAGTAATGATTAGAGAGAAACCTCGTCTATAATTTTTAGCTACGAGGATTTGACGACGTTTTTGGCAATGAATATAAATCATCGCTATTATTGATAATTTTGAGATTTTTAGTGACAATTTTTTTCATAACCAAATGTGATTTCAGATGTAGTGTTCCTCAATAAACTAGGCAATTGGTTGATTTTCCTACATCAAAATAGCACTAATAACTATAAGAGACATTACACTCATTCTCAAAAGTTTTATAAAAGTTAGGCAAAGGTAATAAAGGAGCATGACATAACTTCTCATTAATCAAATTAAAAGCACATTCTTGTTCATTACCCCATCAAAAACTATCAGAATTTTTTCCACTTTAGTGGATAGTGTGACTAGTATACGAAAATCTTTCACAAACCTCCTATAAAAGCTAGCCAAACCATAAAAAGCTTCTCAATTTAATTATTTATTTAGGTATAGACCATTCTTGAATTCCTTTTCCACTCAAAAAGTCCTAGAAAAACTAATTTATCCATGAACAAAAATAACATTTCTTTAAGTTATACTACAACAAAGTAGCCCTTTGACTATTTTTTTTGCTACGTTTTAAAAATCGTAGCCAAAAGTGAGCCTTTGGCGATGATTTGGTGACACTTCTAGAGAATCGTTGCCAAAGGTGAAACCTTTAATGACACCTTATGAATATCGTCACGAAAGGGTAATCGTAGCTAAAGGAAAGCCTTTAGTGACAATTTCAGAATTCGTTGCCAAAGGCTTAAAAAACTCTCTTTTAATTCATTCTTAATATTTAATATTAATTTCTATTTTTTACTATATTGCATGTAATAGTCGATTTCCTAATCTATTAAGGGATTAGAATGATATTCACATGAATTATAGTATATTAGAAAGAATTGGTACATTTGGGATATGATTTCATTCACATGCATAACATAAGCATATATATACACATAAATGCTAATTTAGGAAAATTACACTCAATTGACATATTCTGAGATATGAAAGGTTTTAAATGATTATGATTTGATTGTGTATTGCTTATATCTTGAATTTTGGTTTGATGGATTACAAGTAGTAAATTTGGAATTAATTGTTACAATTGAAAAATTGAAGAATTAACATGTACATTTGGTTCAAGTGGCAAGATAAGTTGACATATGAAAATTTAGGATGACTAAGCCTATATGACTTATAAAATGAGTGACATTTGGCATGGAAAATTAAGTGAAAAATGACATAGGAAATTAAGTGACAAATGACTTAAGATTTAGATGACAAATGGCAGCATGAAGAGAGTACATGTAACTGACTTAGACTCTTGACAAGTGTTCTAACACTAATCACACCATACGACACAAACATGGCAAGTTGCTTCATTTATAACTTTCTGCTGAAACTCTCATCTTCTTCTCTCACAACCGAAAGCTTGCTCCTCTTTACGTATCTGTATTTTGCCTAAGTTTTGTTCAATTGTCACACCAAAATCTATGCTTTTACCTTCACAAAGATAGTTATAGAACCATATCATTATTGTACATGCTGTTGTCTTTTATCCTTGCTGAAAAACCCATCCAATTCTTACCTTGTATTTGAGATGATCTTGCATGCATATAAGGCAAAGTAGGCTTGATGAATTGAGGTGGACCTTGAGCTAAACAAGTAAAGTACTGATCTTTGTGGCATGTTGTAATAGAAAGTTTGTGATGATTGAATTGGGATGAATAACATGCAGTGTTGATGATGAAGTGTTCTGGAAAAATGATACATAAATTAGATACTTTTCTGTTTTGTTTTTGATGCATGGAATCGTAAGTTATAGGTTGCTATTTGGATGATTTAGAATGAGATTTGAAGTTTAAATGAAGGTGAATTTATGATAAAGAAAGGTGCTGGTGAAGTGTTCTTGAATTTGGAAAAAGAATGGACTACATATATGATGAGATAAAGTGAATGAAAGTTTCTATTTTGTTTTTGTATGCATGAAAGATAAATAGTTTATGAGCTACCAATTGAATGATTTTGAGTTGGATTTAAAGATGAAATTGATAAGGAATTGAAGTATAATTAAGGTGTAATTAAAGGATTAATATGAAGATGTTTTGAATTTGGTATGAAGGTGCTAGAATTTGGAGAAATTCAAGGAAAATGGAGAGTGAACATTTAGTTCACTCATCCCTCGATCGCAGGCAATGCTTTGAAATGAAAATTTTCTATTTTGTGTGATTGTTGAATCAACTAAGGATAAGTTACTTTACTTTGGTGTATTTAGACTTGATTAAGGCCTGAAATGAACTTAGATTGATGCTTGATTAATTGGTTAAGGAAGTTTATGTTATTAATTGATGTTTTAACTTAAGGAATGGATTATTTTGAAATCAATATATTTAAAATCAGGAATTTATGATGTTAAAGGAATGAAGGTGTTCTCATGAATGCAAATGTGACCCAAAAGATATGAGTAATGTGAACTAGGTATGAATGAATAAGAATTGGGAAATTGTGTGAATATATATTGCTAGAAAAGGTTGGTGAATGTATAATTGATGAATTTAGAGTAATTAAACTTACTTAGGATATAAACCTAATTACAAACTAGATGTGTACAAGCTATGGTGTTTGAATGGTCAAGATTTATGAATAAGGATACATACCCAAAAACTCAATTGATCATGCATTGAACATGACATATATACATGTGCATGAGTGAATAATCATATGATTGATCAACTTAGGAATGTGTAAAATATGTGTGTATTGCCTAACTAAAGAAGCATAAGTTGATCGTCAGCATCCAGACATTACCGGATCATCAAGGCAATTACTTATTTGAAGTGTACTGTGAGTTAACCTAGATGTTTTTCACTATGATTGAATTGCTTTTGGTTAACTTTCAGTTAATGAACTGTTACTTATCTGATTGCTATGATTCTGAACATTGTTGGTTCGATGAGTTTGATACTTGGGATTGTATATAGAAGTGATTTCAAATTGTATGGGTAATATGGAACGTGTACTCAACTGAATGTTGAATGCCAAACGCAGATATGAAGAATGTGATAAATGATATGAGCACAATGAATGAAAATTATTGGTAGCATATTATGTGAATTGGTGCATTCATGCCATGCATGATCAGATAATGAGTTGTGACTGGAGTGACTAACGTGAAAAAGAGCTTTAAGCTCAAGAATTGTGCACGAAGAGCTGCAAGCTCAATTAATAATGAGTCTGGTATCAACAACGGGTACGGGACAGTGAATGAAATGAGCCTGATATCTACAATAAATACGGGACAGTAAATAGGAGCTCGATCACAACAAAGTAAAATGAAAATAGAGTCATATGTGCATTTGCATATATATAACTTTACATGTATCGTATGAATGATTGAGATGAAATAATGGATTGTTCTAGAATAGTGTTATGAAATGTTTGTATACATGTTGTACTTGTACTTGATGAAATATGATAAAATGTGATGTGGGATTTGATACTGGATGATGTTTTAAACTTCTTGAAAATGGTTATATATTTGACTTTGTGTTCTAACTAGAGTGAGCACATTGATGATGGTTTGCTTCCTAAGTTCGTAAACTCATCAAAATTGCAACGTTGATTTTTAGGTACAAGGGAGTTTTAGCTTCTAAGGCAATATAATAGAATTCTAGTACTGTCATTTTGGGAGTAAGAATGGCTCAGAGGTTTGGTCAACTGATAGCTGAGGAGTCTATTTT
>JANIIA010067566.1:0-10604 GCA_027478495.1 Erythroxylum alaternifolium
GGTTTAGGTTTTTGGGTTTAGAGTTTAAGTATTTGGTCTTAGGATACAGGATATAATATTTGTATTGAAGTTTAAGGATTAAGATTTAAGTACTTTGTTAAGTTAACCTTTTTTTTTGGCATGATGCAAATGTTATTTTTGATATTATTATGTTATCATAGACTTATTCATATTTTTTTCCTATTTTTGTCATAATGCATGCTTATACTTGGTATAATCTTTAATTTATGAAGTTTGTAAATTATTGTTTCCTTCTTTATTTATAAACATCAAGAACAAGCGGAGGTGTTCTATGTACAGTTACATGTGTTGCAAGCACAGTTGCCAAAAGTCAAATCCAACAACTCCAAGGCTTTGGGTAAGTGTAATTATTGTATTTTACAACAGCAAAAACCTTTTCTTATATATTGTAATTATTTATTGCTATAGTTTTTTGCAGAAAGCGACTCCAGTGATGATCAGAACGGATTAATTTGAAGGTTTTGATAGAGACGAGATGAAGGTAACCCCTTTTTGTCTTGCTTGTTAAAAAAAATTGATTCTCAAATAATTGCATTCCTTAACGCATGCACTTAGTGTCAGCTTTTATTTTCAATTTTAGGGTTTAAGGTTTAAGTTAGAAGTTATAGGTCTTATACATTAGGATTTAGGATTAAAGTTCAAGGTTTAGGATTTAGGATTTAGTTTTTGGGATTAAAATTTAAAGTTTAAGTTATAAGTTATATATTATAGGTGATAGGTTTTATGATTTAGGATTAAGGTTCAAGGTTTAGAGTTTAGGTTTTAAGTTTTAGGTATTAGGTGTTAAGATATAGGATATAGCATTTTAATCTTTAGTATTTAAGTTTTAGGTATTAGGTATTAGGATATAGGATATAGCATTTTAATCTTTAGTATTTAAGTTTAAGGTTTAAGATTTAAGATTTAGGCGTTTTGTTAAGTTAGCATTTTCTTTATGTATGTTGCAAATATTATTTAAATATGATTATGTGCATCATTGACATAATTTTTCCTATTTTGGTCATATTGTATGCTTATACTTGTTATAATCTTTAATTTGTGAAGTTCATAAATTTTTATTTCCTTCTTTATTTGTCAACATCGAGCACAAGTGGAAATGTTCTATGTCCAATCAGAGATGATGCAAGGGTAATTGAAAAAAATCTAATCCAATAACTCAAAGGCTTTGGTTAAGTGTAACTATTGTATTTTATTGCAGAAAGAACCTTTGCTTCTATATTATAAATATTTATTGCTATAGGTTTTTGTAGAAAACGACTTCATTGTTGATTAGAATGCATTGATTTGATGGTTTTGATAGAGATGAGATGAAGGTAACCTTTCTTTGTCTTGCTTGTTAAAGAAGAATTGATTATCACATAATTCTTTTTTTTTAACGCATGCACTTTTTTTCGGGTTTTATTTTTAAGTTTAGGGTACATGGTTTAGAGTTTTATAGTTTAGGTTTTATAGTTTAAGGCTTAAGGTTTAGATATGGATGTAGGCTTTAATTTTTAGAATTAAAGTTTAAGGTGTAAGTTATAGGTTATAAATTATAGGTGATAGGTATAAGGATTTAGGATTAAGGTTCAAAGTTTAGGTTTTAGGGTTTAGAGTTTAGGGTTTAGGTATTAGGTATCAGGATATAGGATTTAATGTTTACTATTTAAGTTTAAGGTTTAAGATTTAGGTGCTTTGTTAACCTTTTCTTTCTACATGTTGCAAATATTTTTTTGATATGATTATGTGCATTCTTGATTTATTTATATTATTTCCAGTTTTTGTTATGATGTATGCTTATACTTGGTTTAAAAAAAATTAATTCTTCATATAATTGCATTCTTTAACTCATACACTTAGTATGGGATTTTATTTTTAAGTTTACGGCTTAAAGTTTAGAGTTTTATAGTTTAGGTTTTAAGGTTTAGGTTTCATAGTTTAAGGCTTAGGGTTTAGATATTAGGATTTAAGTTATAGTGTTTAGGATTAAAGTTTAAGTTATAGGTTATAGGTTATTGGTGATAGGTATTAGGATTTAGGATTAAGGTTCAAAGTTTAAGTTTTAGGGTTTAGAGTTTAGGAATTAGGTATTAGGCATTAAGATATAGGATATAATATTTAGTATTTAAGGTTTAAGATTTAGGTGTTTTGCTAAGTTAACCTTTTCTTTTTGCTTGTTACAAATATTATTTTGATTTGATTTTATGTATTCTTGACTTATGTTATATTTTTTCCAATTTTTGTCATAACGTATGCTTATACTTAGTATAATCTTTAATTTTTGTTTCCTTTTTTATTTGTCAACATCGAGCACAAGTGGAGGTGTTCCACATACAGTTAAAGGTGTTGCAAGTATAATTGCCAAAAATTTACTCCAAAAACTCCAAGGCTTTGGGTAACTGCATATATTGTATTTTATTACAGGGAGAACATTTGCTTGAACACTGTAATTATTTATTGCTGCTGTTTTTTTCAAAAAAAAAAGCCTCTAGTGAAGATGAGGATTGATTGATTTTATGCATTTTATGGAGATGGGATGAAGTTAATCATTTTTTGTCTTATTCGTTAAAGAAAATTTGATTCTTTATATAATTGCATTCCTTAACTTATGCACTTATTGTCGAGTTTTATTTTTAAGTTTACGATTTAAGGTTTAGAGCTTTATAGTTTGGGTTTTAAGGTTTAGGTTTTATAGTTTAAAGCTTAGGATTTAGATATTAGGATTTAGGATTTAATGTTTAGGATTAAAGCTTAAGGTTTAAGTTATAGGTAATAGGTTATAGGTTATAGGTGATAGGTATTAAGATTTAGGATTAACGTTCAAAGTTTAGGTTTTATGGTTTAGAGTTTAGGTATTAGGTATTAGGATATAAGATATATGATTTAATATTTAGTATTTAAGTTTAAGATTTAAGAGTAAGGTGTTTTGTTAGTTCACCTTTTGTTTCTATATGTTGCAAATATTATTTTTATATGATTATGTGTATTCTTAACTTATTCATAATTTTTTCCTATTTTTATCATAATGCATGCTTATGTTTGGTATAATCTTTAATTTCTAAAGTTCATAAACATTTGTTTCCTTCTTATTTATCAACATCGAGCACAAATAGAGGTGTTTTATGTACAGTCAAAGGTGTTGCAAGCACAATTGCCAAAAATCTTATCCAACAACTCCAAGGCTTTGGGTGAGTGTAATTATTGTCTTTTACTACAGGGAGAACCTTTGCTTGTATATTGTAATTATTTATTTATACAGTTTTTCTGCAGAAAACGACTGTAATGATGATAAGAATTGATTAATTTGATGGTTTTGGTAGAGATAGGATGAAGGTAACCATTTTGTTTGCTGCTTGTTAAAAAAATTGTTTCGTAGGTAATTGCATTCCTTAACACATGCACTTAATGTCGGGCTTTGTTTTTAAGTTTAGAGTTTTATAATATAGGTTTTAAGGTTTAGGTTTTATAGTTTAAGGCTTAGGGTTTAAATATTAGGATTTAGGATTTAGTGTTTAGAATTAAAGTTTAAGGTTAAAATTATAGGTTATAAGTTATAGGTATTAGGATTTAGGATTTAGATTACCACATGCATTTAGTGTCAGGTTTTATTTTTAAGTTTACGGTTTAAGGTTTAGGTTTTATAGTTTAAGGCTTAGAGTTTAGATATTAGGATTTAGGATTTAGTGTTTAGGATTAAAGCTTAAAGTTTAAGTTATAGGTTATAAGTAATAGGTTATACGTGATAGGTATTAGGATTTAGGATTATGGTTCAAAGTTTAGGTTTTAAGGTTTAAAGTTTAGGTATTAGGTATTATGATATAAGATATATGATTTAATATTTAGTACTTAAATATACACACTAGGTAATGAAACTTTTTTCCTGTATATATACATACGTCACAAGCAAACATTATTACCATATATATGTGTCCACCAAACATTTTTCCTATATATATAAACACACATGGTTGCCAAATTTTTTTCCAATATATATATATACATGGTTGCCAAACTTGTTTCTAGTATATATATAGACATGACCAACAAACATTTTCCAATATATATACAAACTTTGTCTGCAAACATTTTCCTTTATATATACATGGATGCCAACAAAAACTTTTTATTTAGATATATCTACACAAATGGCTAGCAAATATTTTTCTTATATATATACATATGGATAGCAAAATTTTTCCAATTTATGTACACAAATGTACTTTATTTTACACAAATGGGAATGAAATCTTTTTCCAATATACATACAAATATGGTTAGCAAACATTTTTCCTTAATTATCTAAATACATACGACCAATAAGCTTTTTCCAATATATATACACATATTTTTAGCAAATTTTCCTTTATATTTACACACTAGACAATGAAAATATTTTCCTTGATATATATAAACATATGGACACAATATCATTAATAAATTATACACAATTGGCCGACAAACATTTTTCCAATATATACATATATAAATAGACATAGCGATAAAGCTTTTTGTCATATACATATATATATGGCCAGCCAACATTTTTCTTACACACAGACACACACACACGACTAGCAAACTTTTACGAATATATATATATACACAAGGTCAACAAATATTTCCAAAACCTTAAAACTTATACTATAAAACTCTAAATCTCAAACCCTAAATTTAAAAATAAAACCTTACACTAAGTGAATGCATTAATGAATGCAATTATCTGATTTTCCTTAACAAGCAAGACAAAGAATGGTTACCTTCATCCCACCTTTATCAAAACCATCAAATCAATCCATTCCCATCATCACTGGAGTCATTTCTGCAAAAAAACTGTATCAATAAATAATTACAATATACAAGCAAAGGTTCTCCCTGTAGTAAAATACAATAGTTATACTTACCTAAAGCCCTAGAGTTGTTGGATTAGATTTTTGGCAATTATGTCTACAACATCTCTCACTGTACTTAGAACAGCTCCACTTGTGCTTGATGTTGACAAATAAAGAAGGAAACAAAAATTTATAAACTTCAGAAATTAAAGATTATACTAAGTATAAGCACGCATTATGACAAAAATAGGAAAAAATATGAATAAAGTCAATAATACACATAATCATATCAAAATAAAAATTGCAATATACACTTAACAAAACACCTATATCTTAAAACCTAAACTTAAATACTAAATATTAAATCATATATCATAAAACATAAACTCTAAATCCCAAAACCTAAACCTTGAACCTTAATCCTAAAACCTAAAACCTAAAACCTATAACTTATAACCTATAACTTAAACTTTAATCCCAAAGACTAAATCCTAAATTCTAATATCTAAACCTTAAGCCTTAAGCTATAAAACCAAAACCTTGAAACCTATACTATAAAACTCTAAACCTTAAACACTAAATTTAAAAATAAAACCCGACACTAAGTGCATGTGTTAAGGAATGCAATTATCTTATAATCAAATTTTCTTTAACAAGCAAGACAAAGAATGGTTTCCTTCATCCCACCTCTATCAAAACCATCAAATCAATCCATTCCCATCATCACCGGAGTCATTTTCTGCAAAAAACCTGTATCAATAAATATTTACAATATACAAGCAAAGGTTCTCCCTGTAGTAAAAGACAATAGTTACACTCACCCAAAGCCTTGGAGTTATTGGATAAATTTTTTGGCAATTGTTCTTGCAACACCTCTGACTGTATATAAATCACCTCTACTTGTGCTCGATGTTGACAAATAAGAAGGAAACAAGTTTTTATGAACTTTAGAAATTAAAGAGTATACCAAACATAAGCATGCATTATGATAAAATAGGAAAAAATATGAATATGTTAAGAATACACATAATCATATCAAAATAATAATTGTAACATACAGAAACAAAAGGTGAACTTAACAAAACACCTTACTCTTAAACCTTAAACTTAAATATTAAATATTAAATCATATATCCTATATCCTAATACCTAAACTCTAAACTCTAAACTCTAAAACCTAAACTTTGAACCTTAATCCTAAATCCTAATACCTATCACCTATAACCTATTACCTGTAACCTAAAACTTAAACCTTAAGCTTTAATTCTAAACACTAAATCCTAAATCATAATATCTAAACCCTAAGCCTTAAACTATAAAACCTAAACCTTAAAACCTAAACAATAAAACTCCAAACCTTAAACCCTAAGCTTAAAAATAAAACCCGACACTAAATGCATGCGTTAACCTAAATCCTAAATCCTAATACCTATCACCTATAACCTATAACCTATAATTTAAACCTTAAACTTTAATCATAAACACTAAATCCTAAATCCAAATATTTAAACATTAAGCCTTAAACTATAAAACCTAAACCTTAAAACCTATATTATAAAACTCTAAACCGTAAACTCTAAACTTAAAAATAAAGCCCGACACTAAGTGCATTTGTTAAATAATGCAATTATCTATAAAACAATTTTTCTTTAACAAGCAACAGAAAAAATGGTTACCTTTATCTCATCTCTATCAAAACTATCAAATCAATCCATTCCCATCATCAATGGAGTAGTTTTATGCAAAAGACTATGGCAATAAATAATTACAACATACAAGTAAAAGTTCTCCATGTACTAAAATACAATAGTTATACTTACCTAAAGCCTTAGAGTTGTTGGATTAAATTTTTTGCAATTATGTTTGCAACATTTCTCATTGAACTTAGAACACCTCCACTTGCGCTCGATGTTGACAAATTAAGAAGGAAACAAAAATTTATAAACTTCAAAAATTAAAGATTATACCAAGTATAAGCATGCATTATGATAAAAATAGAAAAAATATAAATTAATTCAAGAATATACATAATCATATTAAAATAAAATTTGCAGCATGCACTTAAAAAAAAACACCTATATCTTAAACCTTAAACTTAAATATTAAATATTAAATCATATATCCTAAAACTTAAAACCTAAACTCATAAATTATAAAACTTAAACCTTAAACCTTAAACCTTAATCCTAAATCCTAATACCTATAACCTATAACCTATAACCTATAACCTATAACCTACAGCCTATAACCTATAACTTAAACTTTAATCATAATCACTAAATACTAAATTCTAATATCTAAACCCTAAGCCTTAAGTTATAAAACCAAAACCTTAAAACCTATACTATAAAACTCAACCTTAAAACTAAAATTTAAAAATAAAACTTGACACTAAATGCATGCGTTAAGTAATGTAATTATTTGAGAATCAATTTTTATTTAACAAGGAAGACAAAGAATGGTTACCTTCATCCCACCTCTATCAAAACCATCAAATCAATCCATCCACATCATCAATGGAGTCGTTTTCTGCAAAAAAATTGTATTAATAAATAATTACAATATAAAAGCAAAGTTTCTCCCTGTAGTAAAAGACAATTGTTACACTCACCCAAAGCCTTGGAATTGTTGGACAAGATTTTTTACCAATTGAGCTTGCAACACCTCTGACTGTACACAGAACACCTCTACTTGTGCTCGATGTTGACAAATAAAAAGTAAACAAATGTTTATGAACTTCAAAAATTAATGATTATACCAAGCATAAGCATTCATAATGAAAAAATTAGGAAAAATTATGAATAAGTCATGAATACCCATAATCATATCAAAATAATATTTGCAACATACAGAAACAAAAGGTGAACTTAACAAAACACCTTACTCTTAAACCTTAAACTTAAATACTAAATATTAAATCATCTATCCTATATCCTATATCCTATATCCTATATCCTATATCCTAATACCTGAACTCTAAACCATAAAACCTAAACTTTGAACGTTAATCATAAATCCTAATACCTATCACTTATAACCTATTACCTATAACTTAAACCTTGAGCTTTAATCCTAAATCCTAAATCCTAATATCTAAACCCTAAGCCTTAAACAATAAAACCTAAACCTTAAAACCCAAACTATAAAGCTCTAAATCTTAAACCGTAAACTTAAAAATAAAACTCGACACTAAGTGCATAAGTTCAGGAATGCAATTATATAAAGAATAAATTTTTCTTTAACGAACAAGACAAAAAATGATTAACTTCATCCTATCTCCATAAAAAGCATCAAATCAATCAATCCTCATCTTCACTGGAGGCTTTTTTTGCAAAAAAACAGCAGCAATAAATAATTACAATGTTGAAGCAAATGTTCTCCCTGTAGTAAAATACAATATATGCACTTACCCAAAGCCTTGGAGTTTTTGGAGTAAATTTTTGGCAATTATACTTGCAACACCTCTAACTATATGTAGAATACCTCCACTTGTGCTTGATGTTGACAAATAAAGAAGGAAACAAAAATTTATGAATTTAAAAAATTAAAGAATATACCAAGTATAAGCATGCATTATGACAAAAATTGGAAAAAATATAACATAAGTCAAGAATACACATAATCAAATCAAAATAATATTTGTAACACGCAAAAAGAAAAGGTTAACTTAGCAAAACACCTAAAGGTTAACTAAATATTATATCCTATATCCTATATCCTAATACCTAATATCTAATACCTAATTCCTAAACTCTAAACCCTAAAACTTAAACTTTAAACCTTAATCTTAAATCCTAATACCTATCACTAATAACCTATAGCCTATAACTTAAACTTTAGTCATAAACACTATATCCTAAATCCTAATATCTAAACCAAAGTCTTAAACTATGAAACCTAAACCTTAAAACCTAAACTATAAAACTCTAAACCTTAAGCCGTAAACTTAAAAATAAAACCCCATACTAAGTGCATGAGCTAAGGAATGCAATTATATGAAGAATTAATTTTTTTAAACCAAGTATAAGTATACATCATAACAAAAATTGGAAATAATATAAATAAGTCAAGGATGCACATAATCATATCAAAATAATATTTGCAACATGTAAAAAGAAAATGTTAACAAAACACCTAAATCTTAAACCTTACACTTATCCTATATCCTATATCTTATATCCTATATCCTATATCCTATATCATATATCCTAATACCTAATACCTAATACCTAATACCTAAACCCTAAACTCTAAACTCTAAAACTTAAACTTTGAACCTTAATCCTAAATCCTAATACCTATCACCTATAATCTATAACCTATAACTTAAACCTTAAACTTTAATTCTAAAAATTAAAGCCTAAATCCATATCTAAACCTTAAGCTTTAAACTATAAAACCTAAACTATAAAACTCTAAACTATGTACCCTAAACTTAAAAATAAAACCCGAAATAAAGTGCATGCATTAAAAAAAGAATTATTTGATAATCAATTTTTCTTTAACAAGCAAGACAAAAAAAGGTTACCTTCATCCTATCTTAATCAAAACCATCAAATCAATGCATTCTGATTAACAATGGAGTCGTTTTCTACAAAAACCTATAGCAATAAATATTTATAATATAGAAGCAAAGGTTTTCTCTACAGTAAAATACAATAGTTACACTTACCCAAAGCCTTTGAGTTATTGGATTAGATTTTTGTCAATTGCCCTTGCATCATCTCTGACTGTACATAGAACATCTCCACTTGCGCTCAATGTTGACAAATAAAGAAGGAAACAAAAATTTATAAACTTCACAAATTAAAGATTATAACAAGTATAAGCATACAATATGACCAAAATAGGAAAAATTAAGTCAATTATACACATAATCATATCTAAATAATATTTGCAACGTACGTAAAGAAAATGTTAACTTAACAAAACACCTAAATCTTAAACCTTAAAATTAAATACTAATTATTAAAATGCTATATTCTATATCCTAATACCTAATACCTAAAACTTAAAACCTAAACTCTAAACCTTAAACCTTGAACCTTGAACCTTAATCCTAAATCCTAATACCTATCACCTATCAGCTATAATATATAACCTATAACTTAAACTTTAAACTTTAATCCCAAAAGCTAAATCCTAAATCCTAAACCTTGAACTTTAATCCTAAATCCTAATGCATAAGACCTATAACCTATAACTTAAACCTTAACCCTAAACTTGAAAATAAAAGCTGACAATAAGTACATGCGTTAAGAAATGCAATTATTTGAGAATCAATTTTTTTTAATAAGCAAGACAAAAAGGGGTTACATTCATCTCATCTCTATCAAAACCATCAAATTAATCCATTTTGATCATCATTGGAGTCGCTTTCTGCAAAAATCTATAGCAATAAATAATTACAATATATAAGAAAAGGTTTTCCCTGTTGTAAAATACAATAATTACACTTACCCAAAGCCTTGGAGTTGTTGGATTAGACTTTTGGCAATTGTGCTTGCAACACATCTAATTGTACATAGAGCACCCCCACTTGTTCTCGATGTTCATAAATAAAGAAGGAAACAATAATTTATAAACTTCATAAATTAAAGATTATACTAAGTATAAGCATGCATTATGACAAAAATAGGAAAAAATATAAATAAGTGTGATAACATAATAATATCAAAATAACATTTGCATCATGCCAAAAAAAAAGGTGAACTTAACAAAGTACTTAAATCTTAAACCTTAAACTTCAATACAAATATTATATCCTGTATCCTA
>JANIIA010067587.1:0-10604 GCA_027478495.1 Erythroxylum alaternifolium
GAAATCGCTTCCTTAGGTAATGCTGGTATAATATGACTTACAACTCTTTTACTAAGATGATTCCTTTCAAAGCAATTTATGGTCAACTTCCTCGCATAATTAAGTATATTCCTAATTTTTATAAGTTTGATCTATATACTTATTAAATATGTTCCTAATTTTTCAATGGTTGATCTAGTATATATAAAGAATTGTTTGACAGAGACAAATTGATTCAACTTTTAAAGGATAATTTTGTAGTAGTTCATGCTAAAATGAAATAAAAAAGCTTATAAGCATCATATTTAATGAGAATTTTAATATAAAATTGGGTTTTCCCACGTATTAAGCCATATAAGTAAATTCCTATAAAAGTTCAATCTTTTATGAAGCTATTTCATTGTTGTTTTTGGCCTTATAAGGTGTTGGGACGTATTAGTCTCGTTGCTTATCATTTGGACTTACTAGCTAACTCTAGGATACGTCTGGTTTTCCATGTCTTGTTTTAAAAAGAAATTAAGTAAGAATGATATAGTGCAATTCTGAATAGAAGAGTTGCGATGTGTCATCAAAATTATATCATTGAAATCCTTATACAGTGAACCAACTTACAACCTTTTGTTTTTTGAGATTTTAAACTTGCAACTTGAAAATGCTATTTGAGAGCCCTAGGAGTCACTAAAGTATAAGAAGATTACTATTTAACTGACTCGAGCGTGTTAAGTAGACCAACATGACCCAAGGAAATTGCAAAATTGTTCAGAACTAGGTAAACACTTATAAGAGTAAACATTCAATCTTCTATGAAGCTATTTCATTGTTGTTTTTGGCCTTATAAGGTGTTATAATGTATTAGTCTCGTTGTTTATCTTTTAGACTTACCAGGTAACTCAAGGATATGTTTGGTTTTCATGTCTCGTCTTAAAAAGAAATTAAGTGAGAATGATATGGCACAATTCTAAATAGAAGAGTTGCGATGTTTCATAAAAATTATATCATTAAAATCCCTGTACAATGAGCTAACTTGTAACTTTTTTTTTAGAATTTAAACTTGCAACGTGAAAATGTTATTTGAGGGCCCTAGGAGTCATTAGAGTATATGAAGATTACTATTTCACTGATTCGAGCGTGTTAACATTATTTTCATAGAGATCATGTTTTAAAAGGAACCATTGATCTTTAGCATGTTAATACTGAGAATAAAGCAGTTGACATTTTCACCAAATCACTTTCTAAAGATAGATTTTTGCATGTTAAGAAACGAGCTTGGTATGTGCAAACTCTTCGATATTATTTTTGTATAATATTCTTTGCTACTTGTCTTTGCATTTCGTTTAGTAGGCTCCTTCTATAATGATTCCTTAGAAACTCTCTTTTAGTTTAGTAGGTTCCTTAGAGTTTAGATGGCTCCTCTTCTTTTTAGAAGGCTTCTCTCGGGTTGACATTCTAAGTAACACATAAATAGGGAGTCATTAATGGCACCGTTTTAGCCTTTTCAAAAACACGTGCACAGTCTGACAAATTTAAGTACATGTTTATCAGAAGATACACAACTGATTATACTTCTTGTTTTGGCCTATACATCTACTCATCCTCTCACGAGATGAACGCTTAAGAATCACTTAGTATATACTAAGCAAACTTTTCTCAGCTTTTATGTTATTCTCTTTGAAGTCTAACTTTTTGCATTGCCTCTTGCTTTATCTCTCAAACTTCACCAAGCTCACCTGCAATGACAAGAACAAAATCAAAAGGACAGAAGAAATATTTGGCCTTAACTTCTAGCAATGACGAAACACCTCATCTTGAACAAACCTTTGCCTCTGATTCCTCGTCTTTGTCTCCCATAGTAGGTCCTCTAGACACTACTACCGAACCTGTGTTTGTCTCCTCAAAGCTCCAAACCTCAAAAGTACTCGGTCAGGTGACCCTAAAAGATAGGAAAAGGAAGATTTTTACTATGTTGTCTCTAGATTATCCTAATTCCTTTTCAAATGAGAAAAAAGAAATAATCGAAAAACAATGTGCTTCTGACTTAGAAGAAGAAGAAGAAAAAGGAAAAGAAAAGGGAAAAGAAAAGAAAGAAGAAAGTGAAGAAGAAGAAGAAGAAGAAGAAGAAGAAGAAGAGACTTTCAATAAGGGGGAGTTACCAAAAAAATGTGAGATTCCATTTACCTATTCTCTCCCTACCCATTCCTTCTCCAAAAACTTTTGCAATTCCTAAGCCTGATTTGAAAGAGAAGAAAGTGCTTGAAGTGCACTGGCAATAAATGACAATTGTTCATATAAAGAACCTTCACAGTTGGAAAGAAGACTACAGACTGGAGGAATTATTACAAAAAAAGTTACACAAAAAGAAAGTGCTAAGGCAAAAGAAAAAGAAGAAGATGAGTTAAAAAAAGGAAAAGGGAAGAGAAAAGAAAGCCAAAAAGCCTATGGTTGAAGAAAACATTGAGGAAGCCATCATCAGGGATGAGCTATTTTTAGAACAGGACCTGTTTGAAGAAATCCCTAGAGCAAAAAGCTAAATAAACTCATTTCAATCAATGGAAGCTGAAGCCCGCTATAAAATGCGGTACAAGAAGAGAAAAGTGGTTCCTGAACGCATTGTTCCTCCTCACATATTCGATAATATTGGTATTCCTATTTCTACTTTCTTGGATGATATAGTATGTGATGAATTAGTCAAATGTTTTTATAAAAACATGCGAAAAAAAGAAATTGATGGAAAGCTAGCCATCATATCTTAGGTGTAGGAATGTGAGATCTTGATAAAAGAGGATATCTTGGGGAACATTTTGAACATAGCTCCCAGAGGTAGGACTGACCTTCCTTGCTATAAGCAGGACATTGTTAATCTTGATTTGGGAAAGGTTGTGGACTTCATATGTCTGCATACTGAGAAAGTCCATGAAGGGAGACCCATGTGTAGAAATCTAGACCTATTGCCTAGATGTCTACATCAATATTGACTACTTCAATTTTTCCAAGAAGTAGCTTAGTAGAAAGATGTAGTCTCTTGGATACCTATGTAGTATACAATCTAATGAAGGAAAAAAAATGATTCTCCCAATAATGACTTTGAAGTTTATGGTGGAAAAAGGAAGCCACAAGAATATTACTAGAGGTTTGTATTACAGAATGCTGTTAACAAAGACCATCACATGTTTTGGCGTTCTTTTTGACAATCTGATGTGGTATGAGCCTGGAAAGTTTCATTCCTCTATCCCCTCCCAGAGCAGAGGTCTAAAAGAATACTAGAAATTGTGGGTCCTACTCCAAAAGAACAGGCTCCTATCCCTTCTCAGGACATAAACAGTATAGATATTTTACAATAGTTGAGGCACATCTGTGCTAATCAGGATCAAATACGCAAACAAATTGACGGTCTCCAAAATCAAGTCTTAGATTTGCAAATTCTCCTTAAGAAAACTCCTCACTAACTGTGTCAATTTTTTTCATCATATTTCATTATATTTTTCTTACTTTCTCTCCATACTCTATTTTTATAAAATGAAAAAAGGGGAGAGTTTATGTGGATATTTTTTTTGCATATTTTTGAATATATGATGATATATTTCTCAATGATGCCTCGATTATATATGATTGACTATGTTTTTAAAGTTATGAAAATCTGTGATATATAAACGATAGGTTCCTTTCTTAAGAGACAGGCTCCTTTTAATTATGTCTAGACATATAAAAGTTGCAGGTATAAAAAAACTAGGAAGGATAATCGAATCAATTAAATTCAGCCTTTGATTCGTGTGTTATTTAGTTTTATTGATGTTTCAAATACTTAGAGTTATTACTATGCTAAATCTTTGGCTTATGATTGATATTGTTCAATAGTTAAGATTAATTGGATCATATTTTTCTAATTAACTATGTTAGTTCAAGGATTATGATTAATGATTTGGGTGATAACTGTATAATATTTCAAAATTCAAATTAGATTTATTTCCTTGTATAATTAAAGGTCTTATTCTCAAAAGGAAATGAAATCATGAGAAATACGCTTTCTTTCTTGCAGGAACCTTCATTATGAACTTATCTTATTAGAAATGGTTTATCCAAAAGGATCCTACTAATTATGAAGGTCGTATATTAGCCTCGTGATTATTGGTAAAATTTTTCCAAAGATGACATTGAAGTTATTCAAATTTAAATCCATTAGTTAAATAAAGATGCAAGTAAAGCAACGGCTAGGTGAAGAAATTGACAATTTAAGGAAGAGCAACAACACTTGTAAAGCAACGAACATACTGAGACTTTCAAAACATTTGAGCAGTATCTATATTCTTGAGAGTCATATCATTCTTATCGTGCCTTAGAAGTGAAATCACTCTATTAAGAGAGAAATTGTTATTTTATTTTCTGTGAGCTTTTAGAAGCTTTTTATACACTTTGGGTGTGGAAGGTTGGAGAATCTTAAAAAATATATACTTGTGAGCTTAGGGAGGCTCTTCAAATTTAATACTCAGATTTTTATAGTGAAACACTCAAGTTGTATACTTGGGGACTAGAGATAAGCTTGGGTTGTAAGTTGAACCAATATAAACCAACTGCGTTCTTCTTCTCTCTCTCTCTCATTATTTTTTATATTTTCACATTATATTGTGTGTGTGTTCATTTTAGCAAGAGGCTCCTTCACTTTTATAATAAGTCCTTTCTATTTTCAACTTGCTGACAGTTCCTTTCAGTTTTAACATGCACCTTCTGTTTTAAAACTATTTTAACAGGATTCATCATTTAGTAGGCTCCATTGGTTTAAGCAGGCTCATATCCTATAAAAGGCTCCTATCATCTAACAAGCTCCTATTGTTTAAAAGACTTTATCCTCTGACAAGCTCCTACTATTTTTATTCATTAACTAAGATCTGTTTATTATATGAATTGAAAAATCTTATAAAATTTTTATAGGTCACATATAATTTACCCCCCTTTTACGTGTGCTTGCTTCATCAAACTATACTAAGTAGAGATAATAAAATAGTTTCAATGGCTAATATTTGAAGTATAGTTTAGTTTATAATTATATTAGTGATAAATATAAAATATAAATAGTGGATGTAGACTTATACCAGAGCATTTTTCCATTGCCTTCTTATATTTTAATTTAAATTGATTCCTATTTATATATTTATATTGTTTTCATTATAATCAAAACCCTTTTAGTTTATTTTTACAAAGAGAAAACTAAACTAGATACCCTCTATGGGATTAGCCCTTTTTAGGAGTAAAGATTTTATTTAGGAATACACGACAACACACTAAGGAGCAACCATATACTACAAATTATTATAATGTATTTGTCTCTAATTATGTCTTTCTAACTTAGGCTTATCCTTTTTCAATTGTGGACTTAAGAGTCAAAAACAATTTGGTGAAGTAAAAACACGCCTTTATATAATTTTGACGAGTTCCATATAGTGGATATAAATAAGGGATAACTTTAAAGTTAAAATCTATGGGATAAGCATCTAAAAGTTGTACTATTATCCTATATGATGTAATTTTTTCCCCTAAGATTTAAATAATTTTTTTAATTATGGTTTTTGTTAGCTTTTGATTAAATGTTAATTTTCACAACGGTGAGATTAGATATTTTTCTTCAAACAAATTATTACAGTAATGATTTTATGGAATTGGATGTTCTTTAACATAAAACTAAAATTGATTTTTTTATTTTTATCATCTTGTACTTATGATGTTAATGCAAATTTTCGGGATACTAGACTTGATCATATTAGATAAGATTAAGTATATTGATTAGTTAAAGAAGGTCTTTAATAAAATCTTAATATACTAGATTTATCTAGTTATAAATATTGTCCATCTAAAAATTTTTAAAAAAACCATTTTTAATATAGGGCAAAGAGATATTAATCTATTGCAATTAATTCATTTAAACATTTGTGGCCTAATTAATATATTTTCAAGGCACAATGATACTTATTTCATCACTTTATCATTGATTATACTTGATATTGTTACATATTTGATTGATCTAAAATTAGAATAAGTATGTTATTTCATAATCTATATAACATTAGTCAAGAGTCAATTAGACAAAATGATAAAGGTTTGGAGAACAACTTACGCAAAGAGTATGTGTCTAATCAATTCAAAAGCCTATATGATGAAAAAGGAATAAATAGATAGATGGCTATTCCACCCCTATCTAATTGGTGTTGCAAAGATAAGAGACATAACTCCTCATAAAATGGTTAAGCCTATAATGAAATTTGTAATTTTCTTAATCATCAACTAGGTGATGCTTTATTGATAGCCAAATATGTACTTAATCGAGTTCTTATCAAATTAATTACTAACACACTATATGACTTATGAATAGGTAAGAAACCTAACTTTGTATATTTGAAAATTTGGGCTTCTACCTATATTTGTGATCCCTTAATACATGAAATTATGTCCTAAAAAGAATAGAGGTATTACATAAAGATATTTGAAACACTCTAAAGGATATGTATTCATAGGTGAATGAGACAATAAAATTGTAACTGAATATGAATCATAATATGTTATATTCTTATAGAATAGTTTTTCAATGAAATCAAAGATATGACAAAACTCATCTTTATATTAGATGCCAAACCAGGACGGCCCTATAAGATGAGACCAATTGGATGAGACACATCCAAGTAGGATTAAGGAGATGAAGAATTAAATTATGATCAATAGTAGTTGTAGCCCAATGGGACTTGTCTACCATTGCTTGATCTAAGTAGGACAAGATGGAGATAAATAGATTTGTTTCACAAAAGCATCAATTATGCCAAATTGTAAGTGGAATAATTCCTTGAAGAAATTTTGATGTTAAATAAGAGGCCCTTATGGTTGTTTCCTAATAAGAAGATGAGCTAAAAATGTGAAAGAGATTTTATTCAATCCCAATAAAAACTAAAAATTCAACCTAATTTCTCAATAAAGTTAATTTCTCTTTAGCGTAAGAAGAAGAAGACACCTCTAGATGATTATTCTTAGAACATTAGAAGACTCAATAGTCCTAATAAATAGGTAACTTGTCTATGACTATATAAAAGAAGCTAATCTTTTTTGGTTGGCCTTTAGGGTAAAAAGATTAAGAACTCTTAGAAGAACCTGAATCTCCTTGGTAAGAAATGAAATGCTCTTACAAACCACCAAAGTCATTACAATGGAAGAATAATCATATATTTCTTCCATCAAAGTTGGATATTGATGATCATTTAAAAAAAAGACCAATTCATCAATCTTCATATTAGAATAGAAAAGAGAGATCTAGTTTTTTTGTAACTTTTTTCCATCCTTTTAATTTGGTATTTTAGGGAATTCCACTATGGCATAAACTTAAGAATTTATGGGACAACATCCAAGAACTTTGGACGCTATTAGATGATACCAGTAGCACCCTATCACCATTGCAATTTGAGGGAAATATAAGGATGAGGCACTACACATATGACTTCAAGAATTGTGCAAACTATAACTAAATAACAAATTTAATCATGAAAGGGAATTTTTACACCTTTAGAAATAAACAAAAAGGAGTATGGTTCCTTAGGAAACTATGATTACCATTAAATTTAATTTTTAAGTATAATTACATCTCAAAAATAGAAAACAATCATATTTAAAGGAAACTATGAATTACATCTCAAAAATAGAAAAAAATCATATTTAAAGGAAACTATGAATTTCATCTCAAAAATAGAAAACAATCATATTTAAAGGAAACTATATATTCCTACGTTAATATATAAATCGTTCAACTTATAACTATAATCGTATAATTGTAAAATTAATTCCTAAATAAATTCTTAGAAAATTCATATTAACACACCTTTCATATAATCTTGATTATTTAAAGGAAACTACGTACTCCTATATTAATATATAAATTGGACAACTTATAACTAGAATCATTTAATTATGAAAAAATTCCGAAATCAATTCCAAGAGAATTCATATTAACACTCCTCTCAAGTTAGAGCATTCAACTTATTAATTATATCATGAAATATTTTTTGAAATTATATTTATGATAATATTGTCTAACTAACTTTATGACGGGGGAGCAATAATCTTTTAATGCAAGTTCTCTTTGATATACCTTATTATCACAATGAAAATTCATAAGTCTTTGATATTCAATCCCCAAAATTTTTAGAACACTTTTAATCCATAATAACTTGTATACGCTATAAGTCATACCTTGTAATTTCTCTTTTACATTTAATCATGCAACATCCTTCTACTTCTTACTACTTTAAGTAATGAGATTATCTTCCATAAGAGTAAAGAAAGTAGATGTCGATTTTTTGGTTGTTTGGTCCCTTAGTATCTTTCAATGTTAGAGACAACATTTTTCGAGAACAATAATCCTTTTCTTGAGTTACTTTCTAAATATCTCAAGATTTGATATACTTCATTCATATGTTTTTCACTTTACATCTGTATGAACAAACTTACAACACTTGAATCAAAAACTGTATCAATTTTTAGCCAATCGTTAATAGTGGCCTATGTTCACTCTATAAGCATTATTGATAATTTGTAAGCAAGAATTTAAGTTTAAAAGAAGCAATACCCTTTAACCCTACACTTTATCTAAAGAACTGAAATCATTTTTTCAAAGAACAGACATTTCATTAAACACCTTACATGCATCAAATATTCATCCTAACATTACAACCAAAATCACGTCTTGTCCCTTCTATCATTAACATTTATACTTTAAAATTATTTTCCAATCAAATAATACACAAATAAACGAAAGTAATGAAATACCCAAATTAACTTTCAGCGAATATACGAAAAAACACATGAAAGTAATTGCAAAAATATCTCCACCAAAGCACACAATGCCAGTGGCGACGGAGACACGACAGAGAAACAGACAAAGAAAATCACAGACGGAGAGAAAAAAAATCACAGACGATGGAGAGAAGAAAATCGCGAAGAAGAAGACGTAGGTGTGGCGGAGAGGGGGACCTTCGGGGCTATTTACCGTAAATGAAAGCCAAATGACGTTGTTTTCATTTACTTTAAAATGCTGAAGCTGAAGCAGACGACGACGTCTACCTTGAAAATTTACCAACGAACAAATTTCCGTCGGTAAACTAAAAAAATTCCCGCCTTCTTTACCGACGGGCATTTAATACTATCACTAAAGTCCGTCGCAAATTTTGCTGGGATGATTTCTGCCATATTTACCGACGGATATTATTACCACCGCTAAATGAAATTTTTTTCATCAATGTTATCGACGAAAATTGATTTTCTGTCACCAAAGTCCGTCGCAAATTTTGTCAGGATAATTTTCCTCCATATTTACCGACAGATATTACTACCGTTGCTAAATGAAAATTTTCCCGTTAAAGTTACTGACGGAAATTGATTTTCTATCAGTAATTTGCAACGGTTTTGTTTCCGTCGGTAATTCTTATTTTTCTTGTAGTGAAACATACATATAGAGATAGAAGAAGTCCTTTTGAAGAGAAGAGACCTTTCAATAGATTATTACATGGGTATTTTTAATATTTGAGTAATGTGAATGCGTTTTTGTTTCTATGTAAACGAATTCATGTCCATGCATATCTCTAAATAATATTATATTTTCATAGTTAAACGTAAATCTATTTTTCTCGGACATAAATTTCTTGATCTCGACTTTTCTTTTGCGATATTGTTTCTAACTGAAGACATCGGAATAATCAATGTCAAGAGTTTCTGTTGAAATTCATTTAACAATGTCGATGAAGGTAGGAGTTAATTGCAAGCAGAGATTTCCGATAAATCCAAAATTCAACATAAACGATTGGTTCTATAACTATACCCTATTATATACGTTGCATGTTAGTTACCATTTCAAATATGAAATAAGGTTTCTATTCTCATAGAATAGATGGTTCTCTTTGGCTACATTAGAACATAATTGATGAGAGAGGAAAACACAAATATTTCCATTTGTATATGGAGTGACAAACCCTGACCCATTTGTCTAAAATTATTAAGTGTTGAGGAGCTGGCATGGAATTTTCTAATTAATTAGTTTTTTGGTGGGTTGCTTGATTCTAGAGCTTCTTTGATAAGTTTAATGTAATAAACGAAAAAGTAGTTAAAGAAAGTTGAAGATTAGTTACGTAATAAGAGAACAATCCTTAAGCACTCGATAATTAGATACATACATAACGGAATTGAGAGCATTTAAGAAATTACTGTGAATGATTATACCAGGAGAAACGATTCACAGTAGGATTTTTCCTTTAAGAACCCAGTAAACAGTCGGGACCAAATCTTACATTACTAGAACCAGGTCATGGTCAAGTTGCTTGTATTAGTTGTTGTCCCCGCGTCATCCACTTATTTTTCTTTTAAATGGAATCCTCGAAGACTTGCTCTTATCTACCGCTACCCAAAATGCAGAAACATTCAACAGAAGTCATCTATAAATAGCACGTATCACAGGTGCCACCGCTCATCCCTCGGCCAAGCACCAAAAGCTATATACTAAGAGCTACAGCTAGTTTGGTCTTGTAAACCATGGAAAAGCTTCACTACCTTCTTCTTCTCAGTCTCTTGGCTTTAACTTCTTCACTAGTTGCCTCTGCCTATGATCC
>JANIIA010067608.1:0-10603 GCA_027478495.1 Erythroxylum alaternifolium
AATCACTTAAGACACTTTTTCTATATCACTCAATTATTCACAATTTAAAAACCGGGAAAATGTCATGCATGCATGTAAAATCATTTCATGTGCAAAAATTCACTATGTATTATTCATGTGCATATATGAATGCATGAATATGTCACAAACACTTTCACTATTTCTAACCCATTCCAAATTACCAAAATGCCCTTTCCAATTGGTGAGTGGATGTTACACGTGGGAAGGTCTACTATGATCGTAGGTAGGCACAAAAGGAGAAGTGTTGTCCATAATCAATTGAGATTAAGGTATCCTTAGCATAAGTTATTAATTGGTGACTTTTCAAAAATGCATCTCTAGATAAGATGTAATGATTTTGATGGAACATATCAAGATATAAGAGTATATGAATATGCTTATTGCTTCACTAAGTTTTATTGTAAGGAATGTTTTTAATCATGTAAAGTATGATAGTAATTGATCTTATTGAGGTATTATGAATGGTTGAAAAGCAATAATCAATATAGTTGACTGATATAGAATATGTAAAGAGTATAGACGATTGAGGAGAGAAATATTCTTTAGATAGATACTTTCATTGACTTATACTGTGTAAGTCAAATGGAACTGTGTAAGTCAAATGTTCCATTTCTAGGAATGAATGATTATTTAATAAATTAAAAGTGAATATTGGAGTCCCATTTTTATCTGAGACTCAAGCATAAGAAGTTGAATACGCTACAGAAAGTACATGTATCTTAGAAGTGAATATTGGATTCCCATTTCTATCTGAGACTCAAGCATAAGAAGTTGAATACACTACAGAGAATACGTTTATCTTAGAAGTGAATATTGGATTCCCATTTCTATCTGAGACTCAAGCATAATAAGTTAAATATACTACAGAGAGTACATGTATCTTAGAAGTGAATATTGGAGTCCCATTTCTATGTGAGACTCAAGCATAAGAAGTTGAATACGCTACAGAGAGTTCATGTATCTTTTTGATGAAAGGTAACCTATTTACATTATTAGGTTCACGAAATTGGTATGATATTATTGCTATTACTATTGCCAAAGGAACGTAGATTCACAATGCATTCTATATTTGTATATTCAGAAGGTACAAGTTAGGTTTGACGTTTGGTTGAGACTTGTAAATGATTAGAAATGTGTAAAAAAATAGTAAGAATGATCTGACATTAGAATAAGTTGATGAGAAATTAGAGGAAATCAAATGAATGGAGAAAATCATTCGAGAAAAGAAGTCAATTGGGAGACTGAAAAAAACTTGAGATAACGTTACCTCAACTAAGGAAATAGTTACTTAAGAATTTTGAGAATTAGTTAAAGGGATATAGAGTTATTTGTGATATTTGTTTGGGTTGACAAATGCCCCGACCATATACATGGCATTAATGAACAAAGTTTTTCAGCATTGCTTGGATCAATTAGTGACTATGATCATAGATGACATTTTGAGTAATTTTAAAGGTTGAGAAGAACATTTAGAACAATTATGGTTAGTCTTACATATCATAAGGGAGAAATAATTATATGCCAAGTTCAGTAAGTATGAATCTTAGCTAGAACAAGTAATATATTGGGTCATATAGTATCTGAACAGGGCATATTGGTAGACCCAAAAGATGTAGAGGTAATAATGAAGTGAGAAACTCTGAGGAATTTATATATATGAGAGTCGAAGTTTTCTAGAATTAATTGGATATTGATTACTACCAGAAGTTGTCAAGGGTTTTTACTAATCTTAGCCCTTTGATAAAACTTTTGAGGAAGAATGTGTCATTCAGATGAACTAATGAATGTAAAAAAAATTTAGAGGAATTAAAAACACCGATTTGATTATATCATCTGGATTTGGAGATTTTATAGTGTATAGTAATGTTTCACATTAGGAGATTACGATGTAATCAGATGCAACATAATAAAGTGATTTTATATGCTTCGAGACAATTAAAGTTTTATGAGTTGAATGATTCGATACATGATTTAGAACTTGCTGCAGTATAAATTGCTTTGAAAATCTTGGAGACATTATATATAGAGTGAAACATTTCGGATTTATTGAGATTGTTTGAGATAATTATTGAGACTAAAATAGTAATATGAGATAGTGACGATGGATAGAGTTACTTAAAGATTATGATTATACAAATGAGTGTTATCTGGTAAAGCTAGTGTTCTATCCGAAGAATTGAATAGAAAATCCAATAGCAGTGTAAGATGAATTCAGATATTGAGGTTACCAAATTGAATGCAATAGAACATAAAATGTTGAGTTAAATTTTGGGCAAATTGAAGTATTATTAACTTCATTGAATTTAAGATAAGTTTTTCATGAAAAGATTAGCAAGCCTAAGTTGAGGATTTAGAATCAGTGAAATTGAAAATGAATCTGAATGTTGAGTTCGAATAGGAAAATTGATATTTTTGTGATTTTAGTAAAAGGTATGTGTATCCAATACAGATGATTGAGTAAAGAGATTATTAGCGAAAGCACAAATAGCAACCTATATTATACATCTTAGTAGGAATATGATAAAATAACATTTAGCAACTAGATATGTAGAAGCAAGTGGCGGCATGTGTGACTGAGTGTTTGATTTGCCAATAGTCCTAACTGTTGGAGATATGCTTAGAGCTTATATTTTGGAGTTCTTAGAAACATGTGTTCAAAATATAGTTTGATTAAATTTGATTATAACAATCATTATCATAGTAGTATCAGTATCGCACTATGTAAGGCATTATACGAAAGAAAGAGTCATCTGCCTTTATGTAGGGATGAAGAGGGGCAAAGAATATATATATATGGTTGAAGGCAAGAATTGATTCGAGATGCTGTTGATAAGTGAAATTGATCTGTATTGGAAATTAAGTGATTCAAGAAAGATAAACTAGTCAGGTGGATCAACACTGAAGATATAAAATAGAGAGATAGATAAAGTGTTTCTGAAAGTACCACTATGGCAAGGTGTGTTAAAGTTTGTTAAAAAGGGTAAATTAAGCCCGAATTGGATTGGTCCATATGAAGTTATTGAGAGCATAAGACCATTGAATTAAGTTAGTCTTACCAACAAAAGATATATCAGATCCACACTGTTTTACATGAGTATGTTTAGGAGATATTGGTATGATCCGATATATGTATTATTGACACAGGAAGTGAAACTTGCGAGGAATCTGAGATATATTGAGGAAAATAGTTAAGGTAGTGGATTATCTGAATAAGAAATCGAAAAACCGAGTGATTCTATCAGTTATAGTCCTTTGATAGAAATTATTCAAGTGGAAAAGTTATATGGTAAATGGAGGAACATATGAGAAATACAATACGCCTATCAATTTGATCAATCAGAAAAGAATTTTGAGGACGAAATTTATTAAGAGGTGAGAATTGTAACACCCTGTTTTCCCATACTAAGGGTTAGAACCCTAAAAAATACTGCACATGAGAGACATCGATAAGGAAATTAGGAAATACACTTCATGCTTCTGCATAATATAGCATAAATACATATGGATTTGATTATTACACACATTACAACGATTATGCATGTATTCATTTGACATTTTTTGAATATAAATGATTGTTTTAATGTGACTATGAAATGGATAGTGAATCTTTTGCCTTAAAAATTGATTTGGTGAATTAAATTATTGATTTAGAATTTCTGGTGAAAATTGGAAAATTTTTTATATTTATGAGAAATTTATAGACTAGGAAGAATGCTAAATGGCATGACAAGTGATAAAAGGTAGTAGAATTTAGTGTCAAATGGCAATAGAAATTACTGAAAAGTGTCATTGAAAAATTAGAAGACAAATGGACTAATTATTAAATAATTCGATGTACCATTACATTAAGACATTATTTTGGATATTAAGAGGTGAGTGTCATAATAAGTGTCATGACACTCACCAAGCATTTTAACCTTTATCTTCTTAACCCACGATGTTAACTTCTTAAAAGATCAACCTTATTGTCTTTCACTTTTATTCGGCTACAAGCTCATCTTTTTCATTACTTCTCTTCATTTTCGACTCACTCATCCTCACCCTCTTAACGTTGAGATTTGTTATCATTTTTTCACTAGCCATCCTAAGATGTTGTCTTCTCCATCTTGTTACTTGAAAGCTTAACCTAATCTCTCCATCATAAATGATGATAATAGTGTGATGTTTGGGAGTTAGGGTTAAGTGATCTTCAACTTTGGAGCCAAAAAAAGTAAGTAATATGTTACTGTTCTTCTTGGTTTGTTAAATGAAACATATTGATGAAGGGTTAGAGCTAGCATGATTATAAAATAATGAAGAAATATATGATCTAACGTGGATGAGAAAATGAGTAGATTTAAGTCATATTTTCGAATAATGAAAGTGAAAATCTTACTTAAGAAGGATGTTTATGTGATGTTCTTGTAAAGAGATGAACTAGGATGAAAATGATGATAAAATGTGTTGGAATATATTAGATGGAATGTTTTCATTGAATAGGCATATGTATTTTGGCTATATCTTGGCCTGTAGATATCAAAATAGGATGATTTTTAATTTAGATTAAACTAGAGACATATGACTACAATTTGTAAGAAGGAATGGAATTTGTGTTCTTTACCTTAGGGTTTTCAAATTTGGCTTGAAGTTGAGTACTGGGTGCTGTATCCATTTGAGAACAGTTCTTAGTATTTTCGGTATAACTTGCATAATACTGAACCAAACTACATTAATTTTATGTCATTAGAAATGTACGACATATGGAAACATTTCTTAAGCAGAAGGTGTTGCCTAAATACGCCTAAATACCTCACTTTTTATGTCATAATGGTCAAACAAAACTGACCCAAAAACCTGTCTTGAAAACAAAGTTGAAAAAGCTGGAAACTTTCGAATATGAAAACCCACGATCATAGACGTGATCATGGGAATGCCATAAAAGGCTGAAAATTTCTGTCAACAAAACCGACGATTGTGGGAAATGGTCTATGATCGTGGGAATCATTATCAAGTGAAATATTTTTTTTATCTGTGGCTTGACACAATAAATGATTAGTTTCTTTCCTATGATGTATTCATGCTTGAATAAAGCTTGAATTGAACCTAGAATGATGCTTGGATTAAGTGATTAAATGAGTGATATGTTTAGAGTGATGATGGAGGATATAAATTTAGAATGGATTGTGAAATATCAAGTTTTCAAATAAGGAATTTTGGAGATGTTATAAGACTGAAAGTGATCCTATGAAGACTAAGGCAATTCAAATAAGAAGAATGATGTGAATTAAGTAAAGATGAATGATAAATTGGATGTTTTATTGTCTTAAAATGTTAAAATCACCTTAGTGATTGATTGAATGATGTGTATAGGTAAGAATGAATGAGAACTTAATTATTATGTTAACATATAATGCTAAAAAAGAAATTATGAATGATTGAATTATGATATTAGAATGACCAAGTTCTTTGAGGTTTGAACCTAAGAGTAAACTTGGCATACACAAATGATGCTGTTAATAATCAAGTGATGTGATTAAGGGTAAATACCCAAAATAGTCAAATTGAGCATGCATTATACATTACACATATACATATGAGTATAATTAAATGTGTATATGATTGTGTAATTAATAATGTTTGTGCAATATATGTATTGCATGATGTTGATATACAGGATAGAACGTCATAATCTAGACGTTTCTGGATCTTGGAAGCAAATACTAATCTGGAGCGTACTGTTAGTCAACCTAGATTGTCTTACTTTAAATGATTGTTCTGTTTAAATTTCTATAATGAATTATTATGTGATGTGAATGTGTTGATTTTGTTCATTAAATGTCCGAGGCGTTTAATGCATGAGAATGTTATTGGAAGTGCTCATTGTATGTGAATTTGATAGAATAAGTAATACTCAACTTAATTGTTGAATGTCGAACCAAAGTTCGATGTTAAATGAGAATGTGAATGTGATTGTGTAAATTGAAGAAAAGTTAGTGATTGAAATTATGAGATTTGATGCATCTCATTACATTAATGCATGAAAAGATAAAGGTTATTGTGACTGGAGTAGCCACCGAAAAAGTTCTTAAAGCTTAGAATGTAATTAAGAGAAAAAGGCTCGCTATGTATAATGAGCCATGTATCCCCAACAGATAAGGGACAACTATTAATGAGCTCAATATCCATAATATATATAAGACAGTTACAGGCACTCGGTAATAACAATAATAATTAAAAGTGAGTTTCATGAGCATTACATATATATTTGATGTGTATGTCTAAATGATCGCAATGATTTGTTGAACTGCTCTAAATGTGAAATGTGAAATAAGTGAACAAAGTGATATTTGATTCAATACGTTGATCAGCGAAGTGATGTGAATCATGTGATTATATGAATTGTACATGAATTGTTGTGTTATGTGATTTGAGTGAGCCATCAAAGATGGTCCACTCACTGAGTTTGCAAAACTCACCAAAATTGCAACGTTGTTTTTCAGGCCTATAGGAGATACCCAATTAAACAAATTAGAGTATAACCACTGCATTCAGATAAAAGATAGAAGTCGAGATCATAGTGTATCTGTATAAGTCTTTAGAAATTTCTTTGTATTAAAGAATGTATTCTGCAAACATTGTACCTTGTATATGTGACTGATTCTTTTATGTAACAAATTCAAAACTAGAAGTGATTTGTAATTGTAATGGGCCCAAATGATTATTGAAATATCGATGATAAGTTCATTGTTTGTAACAATTGTGATTGAAAATGTTTTTGAATAAGACGAGCCAAAATGATTATTCACTTTTATGAAATACGTGTGATGCATGAAAATTTTCAATGAATATGATTGCTTGACTGTTCTAGCATACCACCCTCGTAGAGTGTGTTCTCGAACATACCGTCGATGTGTTTGAGAATATACGTTATGAGAGTGGGGTGCTATAAAGCAAGTTCTTGCTGTGACTCTTAAGCTCATGGAATTTTTCATTGATAAGCCTTATGGGAGCTGCACCTTGAATTTCCAGCCTATATACCATCCTAGAGACTTATTATGCAAATAATTGTCATTTCTATTAAACCTAAGAATTTTTTATGTTAATAATAAGTTTGAATTAATCACATTGAGCATGAAGTATTCATCAATCGAATCTGCCTCCCACAAATGATTTCAATACTATGGTACGTGGCATTGTTTACACCTGTGAATCAAGAAAGCAAGTTCTTGTTATGACTCCTAGGCTCTTGAAATTTTTCACTGATAAGCCTTACAGGAGTTGCATCATAGGTTTCCAACCTATATATCATCCTAGGGGTTTATTATGCAAAGAATTGTCATATCTAGTAAACCTATGAATTTCTTGTTTTGATACTAAGTTTGAATTAATCATATTGAAGTTGAAGTATTAATTAATTGAATCTGCCTCCTACATTTGATTTCAATACTATGTTACGTGGCATTATTTACACTTATGAATCAAGAAAGCAATTTCTCACTGCGACTCTTAGGATTGTAGAATTTTTCACTGATAATCCTCACGGGGGCTGCATCATGGGTTTTCAGCCTATATATCATCCTAAGCACTTATTATGCAAAGAACTGTCATGTCTATTAAACTGATGAATTTCTTGTGTTAATGCTAGGTTTGAATTAATCACATTGAAGTTGAAGTATTAATCAATTGAATCCACCTCCTATATTTGATTTCAATACTATGGTATATTAGCATGTTTACACCTGTGAATTAAGAAAGCAAGTTCTTGCTTAGACTCCTAAGCTTTTGGAATTTTTCACCGATAAGCCTCATAGGAGCTAAATTTTGGATTTTTTGCCTATATACCATCTTAAGGACTTATTATGCAAAGAATTGTTCTGTCTATTAAACCTATGAATTGCTTGTGTTAATACTAAGTTTGAATTAATCATATTGAAGATGAAGTATTAATCAATTAAATCCGCCTCCTACAATTGATTTCAATACTATGGTACGTTGCATTGTTTACACCTATGAATCAAGAAAGCAAGTTCTTGCTGTGACTCTTAGGCTCATGAAATTTTTCATCGATAAGCCTCACAAAAGTTACATCAGGGATTTCCAACCTATATATCGTCCTAGGGACTTACTATGCAAAGAACTGCTGTGTCTATGAAACCTACGAGTTTCTTGTGTTAATACTAAGTTTGAATTAACCACATTGAAGATGAAGGATTCATCAATTGAGTCCGCCTCCTAAAATTAATTTCAATATTATGGCACATTGTATTGTTTACACCTATGAATCAAGAAAGCAAGTTCTCGCAGTTACTCCTAATCTCATGGAATTTTTCACCGATAAGCCTCACAAGAGTTGCATCAAAGGTTTCCAGCCTATATACCGTCCTAAGGGTTTATTATGTAAAGAACTGTTATATCTATTAAACCTATGAATTCTTTGTGTTAATACTAAGTTTGAATTAAGCACACTGAAGTTGAAGTTTTATCAATTGAATCCACCTCCTACAATTGATTTCAATACCATGGTATGTGGCATTGTTTACACCTGTAAATCAAAAAAGCAAGTTCCTACTGTGACTTGTAGGCTCGTGAAATTTTTCACCGATAAGCTTCAAAGGAGCTGTATTAGGACTTTCTAGCCTATGTACTGTCCTAGGGATTTATTATGCAAAGAACTGTCGTGTCCATCCAACCTATAAATTTCTTATGTTAATACTAAGTTTGAATTAATCACATTGAAGATGAAGTATTAATCAATTGAATTTGCCTCCTACAATTGATTTCAATACTATAGTACATTGCATTGTTTACACCTGTGAATCAAGAAAGCAAGTTCTTACTGTGACTCCTAAGCTCGTAGAATTTTTCAACAATAAGCATAATAGGAGCTACATCTTAAATTTTCAACCTATATACCATCCTAGGGAATTATTATGCAAAGAACTCTCCTGTCTATTAAACTTATGAATTTCTTGTGTTAATACTAAGTTTAAATTAATCACATTAAAGTTAAAGTATTAATCAATTGAATCCACCCCTACAATTGATTTCAATACTACAGTACGTTGCATTATTTACACATGTGAATCAAGAAAGCAAGTTCTTACTATGACTCCTAAGCTCATGAAATTTTTCACCGATATGCCTCACGAGAGCTACATCACGAGTTTCCAGCCTATATATTGTCCTAGGGGTTTATTATGCAATGAATTGTCATGTCTATTAAGGCTATGAATTTCTTATGATAATACTATTTTTAAATTAATCATATTGAAGTTGAAGTATTAATCAATTAAATTCGCATCCTATAATTGATTTCAATACTATGGTACATGACATTGTTTACAACTATGAATTAAGAAAGTAAGCTCTTGTTGTGACACCTAAGCTTGTGGAATTTTTCACCAATAAGCCTCCAGATAGCTGCATCGTGGCTTTCCAGCCTGTATACCGTCCTAGGGGCTTATTAGTTATGCCTCAAATCATCTATAGGATCTCAAACTCTTTCCACGTACAATAAATACTTAAGCTATTAAAGAAGAACATAAATACTCATCAATGATTTTAAGAATATTCTAAGCAACAACACAAAATCAAGACCTCCTTTGCATTCTCACAAAACTAAAATGCATCAAAATTGTATTATTAAAGCAATACATATGGTAGACATTAGTTGGATGACTTAACTGGATGGACGGATAACTCCGGATTATAAAAAAGAAGAATAAGTGACGCTTTTCAACACAGTATAGGGCCTGTGAAAAGGAATATTTCGTATTTAATACAGTACACTTGTTCAATAGTTTTATTATATTTTTAATATATTAAAGCAAGCAATTCAGAAAATAATATTGTTTATTTTGAAATAGAAATATATGGACTTTTAATTGGAGTAATGTTAAAATTTAATTTTATGGTAATTTTAATAAAAATATATCGCTAATTCTTAATTTTCTTGTAGTGTAGGAATCATGCTTAATAAACATAAGGTAATTTCCAAAGCATATATCCATAATGATAAGGGAAGATAAGAATAACTCAAGATGCTCTTAATGTAAAACCCCATACTTTCCCTTCTATCAGTTTATAGATTTTATTCTAGGTGAATAGTATTTTTGGATGAATAGTGAACACGGGTAAATAGTATATCCACTTGAATAGGGATTTTGAGGACTTAACCCCGCAAAAAGATTGAAAATACCCAGAATAGGTATTAGAGTCAAATGACATTGAAACGGATTGAAAACAAGTCCAATCTGATGAATTTTAGGAATTTCATAAGTTTAGGACAAAAATGCCCTTTTGGAAAATAATAGGTATTAATGATTTTAAACCTATTCAAAATTTTTAGGCATCTAATTACTAATTATTGATCCTAATTAAAGTATCTCATAGTCAATTTGATAGTGAGACAGTTCTGGAATATTTTCGGGATTTAATCTGGTTATAGGTGTAGTAATCTATAAAAGGACGAATTGGTCTTTTGCATAAATGGAGTTAATTAATAAATTTTAAATGACACATATTTATTTACCAATTACAAGACTCCATATGGTTTAAGAAACATTAAATTAGATGATGATGAGTCATTTAAGATGTTTAATAA
>JANIIA010067629.1:0-10602 GCA_027478495.1 Erythroxylum alaternifolium
TATGTATTATTCATGTGCATATATGAATGCATGAATATGTCACAGACACTTTCAATAATCCTAAACCACTCCAATTGGTGAGGGGATATTACATTACTGATATATGTTTAATTGTTGATACATTTAATCATTTACACTTAGCTGTTAATGACATGAAATTGCTTAAAATACTCGCTTTAATTCATATATGATTTTAGGTACAATTTGGAAGCAAAAATATTAAAGTAAGTCAAATTTTCTACATTTAGGTTGTTTTCTAAAGATTAATGTTCACTTGTCTTCATGGAGCAAGAAGAAAAAAATTAAAAGACAAGAAGAAAATTAAAAAAAACAAATTACGTGAGCTGCATGGATTATGCATGCAATTACATTTATTAAGTGCTGGGACTTAAATAAGAGAAAACGGTAGTGTTGGAAGCATATGAAGGCAATTGGAAGGAAGCAATGACCAAAACGACAACGCGGAAGCTAATAGACCACAATATCCAAGCAACAGGAACTCAGATACCTGGATAAAACAGTGATGTAATGGTGTTAAATGCAGCGTTAAAAGGAGGACACGTCAACGTTTTGGAAGAGAACCAAAGAAGGGTTTTAGAGATAAATAGTGACGGTGGACCAAAAACTCTCATATTTAATTGTCACATCACCAAACAGTAAAGAGAGGAGGGCTTCGAGGCTTATGGAGAAACAAGAGAAATGGCATGAATAGTATAAGTGGACTAAAAACTATGAAGTTTATTTGTCAAATCAAGCTACAGTGAGAGGCTGCGAGAGAAAACAAAAGAGAAGAAGAGTGGTGTGAATAGTAGCTTGGTCCAAATGTTCAATTTTCCTATCGATGAATAGTAGGGAGGAAAAGAAGCTTGGAAGTGAGTAAAGAACTGTAGGGTTTTTGGTAGGGATATTAACGCTAGCTGAAGTATTTTTTCAGGAGAAACTTATGGAGGGTTAAACATCCTGATGCCAGTTCGGAGGTAATATCGACACTAATGACCCAGGTTAAGTGTATTTTTTCTATTTTGTTGTTTCTTTCTCTCGTTAGAAATTAATTGTGTTATTCTATGCTAATGGATTTGGATTTTATGTATGGATAATTGAATTTTCATTATTGTTCGGTTATTTATGTATGTACCTATTGGGTATTATAAAAAGATGATTTTAATGCATTCATTGAATCGTTTAATTGCATACCCATTGTTAGAATTTTGATATAATCCGTAATTGTTATGTTGAAATTTATGTGTAGCGACTAATGATTCGTAATCATTAGGGATAACATGACCTAGATTAAATGACACATTGTATGTGGTTGTTGCCTTGATTAGTCAGTTTTTTCAATTCGTAATGCTACTGTCGAATTAAATCCAGAGATCATATCCTAGATTATTCGGTGGTTAGGTTTATTAATGATCATCTCTTGTTTAAACAAAACCTAAGGAAAAACTCGGGTTAATTATTAACCCAAGATTAATAGTTTCTAGGAGAGGTTTGAGAACAACAAATCAATGAAATATGCTTAATTAGAGTGTAGGCTGAGATTGAACGAAAGAACTAGATCCCTAATGAATTCCCCACTTTTATCAATTTTTACATGCTTTCTTTAATTTGTTTTTATTAGTCTAGCTTCATTTTATTTTCTGTTTCAAAATATAAAACCCCATTACCGAACGCTCCTTGTGGGATAAACCTAGACTTACCACTACTACAATAGTAGTCTAGTTATTTTATTTTGACTAGTGTTACGACGTGCAGGTCAATTTTTCCGCCGTTGCCGGGGAGTAGTACGATGTTTTAGTTTTTGTTTGTGATTTAATTGGTGCTTTGTATTTATCTGTTCGAAATTAATTTCTTTTCAATTATTTTGTGATCTTTTCATTTTTGTTTCATGTTTGTGAAAAAAATTTCGATATGGACAGAGGTAATTTCTTTTATAACTCATATTCTCAATCCTATAACAATATTTGGACTGATCAACGTAACTTTTGTTATGGATGGGATAATCATCAGAATTACTTCCATGATAGTTTGCAGGATGCACAACAATTATCATACAGACCAGAAGCTTCCTATCATGACTCTGGTCCATCTCTGGAAGAGTTGATTAATATTGCGAACGCTAATACTTTGCAATTGGAGCAGAATACTCTATAATTCCAGCAAGAAGGAGGGCAATTTCCAAAAATGACATGGTCTAGCATCCAAGATTTGAAGAGCCAACAAGACTCAGGTACATCTCTAGAAGAAATGCTTAATATTATGGTTGCTAACAATCTTCAAATTCAATAGGATATGCAGTAGTTCCAACAGAATATGCAGCAACTATTTCAGCAAACTGTACAACAAATTGGACAGGATGCTCTATAATTCCAACAAGATGTAGTGCCTCGATGGGGAGATATTAATCATCTGGAACCACACAGCGAAGAGGAGCAGCTGTATCAACCCGAGGTATAACCAATGGATGTTTGTGCGGAAACTTTATAAAGTGATGAGGAGCTTGAGAATTTTGAGGTCAACCCTTAACGAGTTGCTTGTGTAGAAGAAGTAGAGGAGAAGCTCGAAGTAGGTCGAAGGTAAGTACTGAGTTCATGATTATTTTTTAGAATAACTCTTCATCTTTACGTAACAAAGTGGAGGAATTAAATGAGGAAGAAAAAGGTGAAGAGACATTTGAGATATGTTCAGAGTGCATGAACTTAATCAAGATTGAACGTAGGAGGATAGGGAAGATACTGAATATGAAAGATTATCAACCAAGGCCCTATCTGGAAGAACCTCATATAGAGGAGCCACATGTGACACTTGAAGATCATAATTTTGTCGTGTGAGGAAAGTATGGAGTCTAGCCAGCGCTAAACAAAGGCACTTCTTGGGAGGCGACCCAAGGGAAGTAAATTTCTTTTCTTTACATTTTTGCATTTCTTTTTAAATGAATATGTGTTCTTTGTTGGTTTATTTTTGCTTGTTTTAAGTTTTCAATCAAAATCAGAGAAAGAATAAAACAAACAAAGAAACATTTGCTCATTTTCTGTTGCTTCTGGGATATATAGTCATGAGTAAAGAATGAATTGACTAGAGAATTTCATAGCAACTTTGGCATATACTTTTGCTTTTGTGATTGGTTGATATGCATTATCTTTAGAAGAGTAGTGACTAGTGGTCGACAAAGCCAGTTAGATTTTGAGCCTTATTTAAGTAACACATTCATATCAGTCTCATTGTCTTTTGATAATAAATGAGCTTCATGACATGTACATCCCGATTTTGAGTTGAATTTTTATCTGAGACCTCATTTTTGTTACATGCATTAATATGGATATGATTAGGCATTATTTTCTTTTCCGAACTACATTAGCTAAATAGTCTGCCTATTATATGATTTGTCATTTTAATAAGCCACTTTGAGCCTTATTAGCCTTTCTTTTTATATCAACCACATTACATGCTTTATACTTAACCAAATGTCCTACCTAAGCTATAAAGCTAGTGGAACATTTGTGATTGGTGAGTTTGTGGATGTACAAAAGTGTAAGTGTGGGGGTGTATATATCTGTGGGTTGGTTAATGATGGGATGTTTTGTTATGTCTTATCATTGAAATTCCCATGTTAATGTAGTTTCTTTTAATGTTTCTTTTTTAAAAAAGGAGAAAAGAAAAAAAAGAAAAGAGAAACGCACAAGAAAAAAAGATAAAGAATAAAAAATATATGTTTAAATAAATTTATCAAGGAGGAAGTGCATATGAGTTTGCAAAGCTATGCATGATTAATGCATCTTCCTAAAGTTGTAATGAATGTGATATTTGAGTATGTTGAATATTGGGAAGATGTTGGCTTGGAAAGTACACTCTTGTGGTTTCAATGTATTGTTGGATATAAATTGTATGAGTGATTTTTTTGGATTGGTATATGTTTTATGTGGTTTGTGTGTGAGTTGAATTGGGTTGTGAAATATCAATGTTGCATTCGTCATAGCTGATGATACCCAGTTTTTGCTGAGTGTTTTTTTGTTTCACTAGCTTAATGACTTTCATGCTACTTGACGCAAATACATCTCACTTTACCTTTGCCCACATTACAACCTTGAAAAATCCTTTGATCCATGATTTTGCATGTGAATTTTAGTGGTAGAGAAATGAAATGATATGCAAAGTTGTGGATTATCATGATCATGAATGGTGTTGAGTGTACTCGTTGGCATATTCTAGTTAAACACATTTTTGGAGTCTACAATTAGATTGCTAAGTGTTTAAAGGTATTGAATGTTGATTGATCATGAGTAAAAGCTTAGAATGTTGACATCTTGCTATGATTTTTGAAAGTCACTCATTTTTGCTTGCGATTATATATTCTTGAAACATATGGGAAATGAGGCAATGTTTTCTAGCCTTTGAGCTTAATTAGGATGTTTTGCCCGAGGATGACCAAAAGCTAAGTGTGGAGGAAATTGATGTGTGTTTAATTATTGATACATTTAATCATTTACACTTAGTTATTAATGGCATGAAATTGCCTAAGATATTTACTTTAATTCATATATGATTTTAGGTACAATTTGGAAGCAAAGAAATTAAAGTGAGTCGAAATTAATTTGGCTCATTTTTTGAAGATTAATTTTCACTTATTTTCATGGAGCAAGAAGAAGAAAATAAAAAAAAAGCAAATAACGTGAGCTGCATGGATTATGCATACAATTACATTAATTAAGTGCTAGGAATTAAATGAGAGAAAATAACAATGCTGGAAGCATATGAAGGCAACTGGAAGGAAGTAGTGACCAAAACGACAATGTGAAAGCCAGTAAACCAAAACATTTAAGCAGCAGAAATGCAGATGCTAGGATAAAATCACGATGCAATGGCGTTAAATGCAGCGTTAAAAGGAGGACACGTCGACGTTTTGGAAGAGAACCAAAGAAGAGTTTTAGAGATGAATAGTAACAGTGGACTAAAAACTCTCATCTTTAATTGTCACATCACCAAACAGTGAAGAGAGAAGCGCTTGGAGGCTTACGGAGAAACAAGAGAAATGGCGTCAATAGTATGAGTGACCAAAACTATGAAGTTTATTTGTCAAATTAAGCTACAGGCTGCAAGAGAGAACAAAAGAGAAGAAGAGTGGCGTGAATAGTAGCTTGGGCCAAATGTTTATTTGTCCCATCAATGAAAAGTAGGGAGGAGGAGAAGTTTGGTAGTGAGTAAAGAACCTTAGAGTTTTTGATAGGGATATTAACGGGGGCTGAAGTATTTTTGGGGAGAAACTTATGGAGGATTAAACACCCCAACGTTGATTCGGAGGTAACATCGACGCCAACGACCTAGATTAAGTGTATTTTTCTATAATTGTTGTTTCTTTCTCTCGTTAGAAATTGATTTTGTTATTCTATGCTAATTGATTTGGATTTTGTGTACGGATAATCGGATTTCATTATTGTTCAATTATTTGTAAATGAACCCATTGTGTATTGTGAAAGGAAGATTTTAATACATTCATTGAATCGTTTAATTACATACCTATTGTTAGAATTTCGATATAATTCGTAATTGTTATGTTAAAGTTTATGTGTAGCGACTAATGATTCGTAATCGTTAGGGATAACATGACCTATGTTAAATGACGCATCATATGTGACTGTTACCTTGATTAGTCGGTTTTCCTAATTCATAATGCTACTGCCTAATTAAATCTAGAGGTCGAATCTTAGGTTGTTCGATGGTTAGGTTTAATTAATGATCATATCTTGATTAAACAAAACCTAAGGAAAGACTCGGGTTAATTATTAACCCATGATTAATAGTTTCTAGGACAGGTTTGAGAACAAAAAATCAATAAAATATGCTTAATTAGGGTGTAGGCTTAGATGGGACCAAAGAATCAGATCCCTACCGAATTCCCCACTTTTATCAATTTTCACATGTTTTCTTTAATTTGTTTTTATTATTCTAGCTTCATTTTATTTTTTATTTCAAAATCCAAAATCCCCTATTACCTAAGCATCAATTAATTTCATTTCATAAGCTAACTGAACACTCCCTGTGGGATTGACCTAGACTTACCATTGCTACAGTAGTAATCTAGTTATTTATTTTGACTAGCATTATGACGCGCAAGACACTAATCCATCCACCTAACATCACCAGAAGTAAGTAAATGAAATTCATGATTCTTTATTTGGTTACTTGGGTATATGTAAACGGAAGCCTATGAGAGGAGGGTTTACCATTCAATTCATGCATTTTCTTAGGAATAGTTAACCTTTAAGACTTTAAAGGTTCCATCTATATCTCATAAGGGGAATGGCTGATTCATAGAATTTATGTGCATATAAGATCTCTCTTATCTAATAGATAATATTACGAGATACCTTGTTCTCTTTTTATGATATTCCCCAAAAGTCTTGTAATTTCTCTCCCCCTATATTATATAAACACAACAATTGAAAGCTATCTTAAGGAATACTGCCTCCTTCCCTATTTTGGATATCATCTTATTAGCCCATCTTAGAATCATAATCCATTCAATTTTAGAGCAATAAAGGTTTAGAAGATGTTGGATAGTTGACAAAATAGTGTTAGAAAATGTGAATTGGAAAAATAAATGAGAGATAGTCTCTATACCTCTTCCACTTAGAGAACATAGGCCATTTGTAGAGTTGTGCAATATGTCCTTTGTCTTTAAACTTTATTTTGTAGCAATCCAACTAAAAAAGGAGGCCTTAGGAATTAGTGTTTTCTTCCAAACAATATCATACTAGGGTACTATAAGGGTTGAAGGTCTAAGCAGTTGTAGACATGAGAAGTTTGTAAAAACCTTAAAAGGAATAAGGTAACCAAATTACTATATCCTCTTTTATGGGTTTAGGAGGATAACTAGGATAATAACAATTCAAACTATTGGCACCTTTGTACGAGATGTTCCAAATGTGTCCCTGTACCACTCTATTGACTTTAGAGGAAGGGGTAATCTAGTTTTTAACTTATTAAGTTCTCTAACATCAATCAAAGGACTTAAATTAGATGAATTTTCAAATTAGAAATAAGATTAATTTCCATTTCCAAATAGAACCTTGCAGTGTGGATAAGAGACATTTCTTTTACTTAGTATTTGAATAAAAGTCCAAGATTGTTCTCTATCAATTCTTAACTGCCACAAACTAGATTTCTTCAAACAATAATCATTCAGCCATTTAGTCTAAAGAGAGTTCTTGTATTAAATAATCTCCATAACCTCTTTTAGGGATGGCAAAAGGGCCTGGGTCAGGCCAAGTCACTGTAGGCTCAGTAGGGTCCAGGGTTAGGCCAAGGTAGGCCCATTATCATCCCTAAATGCTCCTTATACGACGAGTAAGCAAATGATGATAATATATAAATTGTGTATAAAAGTTTGAGCCGAGTGATTGTGAGATAAATGAAACATGCCATTAGCCATCGATGAGACAATTCATCCTTAGCCCATTTACCATTAGCAAGCCTAGATAGTAACCTTACTTTATTGGGGTGTTTGTCAGTTTGCTTCTAAGTAGTCCAATTTCGAATAATATATCCAAAGCATATTTTCACTAACACAAGAATAATCCTTTAGATGAGTGGGCCACTTTAATATCTAAAAAACTATTTCAATACCCCTAAATCTTTAATATTGAAGCACTTATTCATGTATAACTTAAAAGTGAATAACTTGCTTAGTAATGAATAAAATCATACATCTTTAGCATTATGGTCAACTTGGTGAAGCAATTTCGAGAAGCCTGGCACAACCTATAAATTGATTTACATAATCAAAATATATTGTCTTAATGATCTATCCTGAATCTAAGAGAAAGCTTTAATGTATAATTCCTCTTCTAACTCTTCATGCAAGAACACATTGTTAACATCCACGTGATGCAACCACAACCTAATATGGACAGAAAAACACGAATAGTCATGAGTTTGGCAATTGTTTCAAATGTCTTGAAAACGTTAAGACCTTTAATATACATGAAACTAATATGTTCTTAATTGATTATGAATTTATTCCATAACACTTAGTGATTATTACTATGAAAATGCTTAGGATATTTATTTTAGTTCATATTTGATTTTAGGCACAATTCAGAAGCGAAGGAGCTAAAGTGAGTCAAAAGCACTATATTTGCATTGTTTTCCGAAGAATCACACTCACTTGTCTTCATGGAACAAAAAGAAGAAGATTAGAGCAAGAAGAAGGTAAGAAAATACAAAAAAAAAAATGAAGAACATGAAAAATGAAGAGTGAAGAGAGAGAAACCCTTTGCTACCAATTGTGCCTTATAACCCTCAACTATTCCTTCTGACGTGTGCTTGGTCTTGAATACCCACTTATAGTTAAACAACTTCTTTCTAAATGGCAAAGTCTCCAAAGATCATATTTTATCTACTTCAAGTATGAAAATTTTTTGAGCCATCGCATCTCACCATTTTGCGCTCTTCATAGCCTCTGCATAGTTCCTAGGCTTAACCTCCAAGGTTATAGCTATAAAAAAGTTCAATAACCCTGAGAAAAATTATCAGATTCATATAATTCGCTAAGGGATAAGGAGTACATGAGGAGCTTTCATATTATGGTGGCTTTGAAGGAGGGAAGAAATTTTGATTGAAAATGGCCCTAAACCTACCATAACGATGCAATAAATAACACAATCCTCCAACTGAGTTGATTGATGAGTTGTTCATTGTGGTATGCTCTCTGCTTCTTAAGATTTAGCAGTCTCCTTATGAGAATAACTTACATTGCATTTTAACTCGAAATTTTAGATTTTGATTTCTTCGCTTTCATCACTCGTCTCTAGTATATCAAGACTTTTCTTAAATGAATGATTAACATCTTAAATTTGACATTCAATCTATCCATGACATTGAGCAAAATGAAACACAGTTTTATGAAAAGGAACATAACAAGAATAAAAGAAATAACCCTTTTTTAGGTCACAAAACCTTTAACCTTTCTTCTTACATGGGTATCCTACAAAGACACACTGCCTACTTCTAGGCGCAAATTTATATTTTGGTTTTGGATTATTGTGCACATAACACAGACATCTAAACACTTTAACAGGTTTGTAGGATGACCTCAACAAAATCTTATAAGGTAATCATTTGTTCAAATTAACAGTCAGCATTATATCTATCAGATAAGCTGTAGTTAAACACCCATGCTACCTCTAAAATGTTTGTATCTTTACATTCGACCGTACCATTTTATTGTGGTATATTCATGCAACTCGTTTCATGAATAGTACCCTTCTTTCTATAGTATTCCTGCACTAACCTCGAATCAAACTCCAACTCATTATCACTCCGTATGCACTTAAAAATCTTCTTAAATTAAGTCTTAACAAATTTGAAAAAGTATACCAGGCATCAACTAGCCTCACTTTTGCTTTCAATAAATAAACCTATAGTGCATAACTATGCACCACAAGATGATGCCTTATGATAAGCCCCTATAAATCATATTGTATAAGATTAAAGCAACTTTTAGCATTGCTATTATTTAATGGGAAAGGAGAATGAGTTTGTTTGGCTAGAAACAAGCATAAAAAATATTCTTGTTTTAAAAATCTATCCTACTAATATTATGAATAAAAAATAAGTGTTGATTAAACTGATGTGCAAGACATTGGTATTAGACCATGAAGGTGTCCGCTCTCTCTATCTTTATAGTCGAATGTAGCTTCGTATACTTAAAGTAGTAAACACCCTTGAAGCTTACCCACTCCAATTGGCATATTTAAGGAATGATCTTATATCACATAAACCTCATTAATGAACATAATTTGACAATTTAACTTGGTAATCAACTAATGTATGAAAATCAAATTGTAAGTTAAACTAGGCACATAAAGTACATTAATCAAAGTCACATCCTGGCATAATGTGACTCGACCCATCATCATTTTAGTCATCTTTGTCCCATTAGGAAAAATGACTAGTAAAGGTTCTGCCTTGTCAACATCACTCATTAAATCTAAGCAACCTGTCATATGATTAGATGCCCATTATCCAATATCCATGTATGCTTTTTAGATTCCTTATTAGAAAGTTTTTCAGAATTATCACAATCTAGAAGTGCCTAAAACTATTTGTTCAACAGACCTGGAATACTGCTATTGCTTTCAGATTTTCCTTGTGGGGTATGAAAAGCTTGAGCCTTAAATGGGGCTCACTTACCTCTTAAGTTGGCCTACTTTCAACTGTAAGCTAGCTTAGTGCGATTTTGACCTCATGGCTCTCTCCACTAAATGGGATAGTTGATGACTTCAAAATATTCTTAAACTTTTTTACTAGTCTTATCATTGTGTGCATTGCCTCTTATTCACCTTTCTGTCGTGATTGTCTGACTTGAAGACCAGATTTTAATTTGGCTACACACTGCACCGCTAGGCCATTACCTTGACACATTCTTCCTGGCCTAGAACAATAGACTTGTGGCATTCTTCTCTAGTAATTAAGGCATGAGTCTTGTTGACAATAGGTAAAGGATCTATGCTCTGGTACCATGTACAATTAAAATTAAAGAGAAAACATATTCCTTTGATTTATGAAAAATTATATATATATATATAAAGAGTCGCCAAGGTA
>JANIIA010067670.1:0-10602 GCA_027478495.1 Erythroxylum alaternifolium
ATCGTACGTAGTGCTCCCTTATCATAGGATATGTATCGGAATGACCTACGGGGTCTCGGTGCGTACCCTACGGTAATGGGGTGTTACATGAAGTGTCAGACAAAGCATAGGTACCAGATGAAACATTAGATGAAGCATTAGACAAAGCATCAAACGAAACATCAGACAAAGCATCAGACGAAACATCAGACAAAGCACCAGATGAAGCATCAGACGAAGCGCCAGACGAAGCATGGGCACTAGATGAAGCACGATACGAAGTGATTTTGACCCTCTAGATGGCAAAATCTTTCTTTATGGTCTTCAAAAAAGTTTTAAATCTCGAAGTCTCTTTGAAACCGTCCTAAAACAACCAAAATCGAATCTTTCTAGTGAAAGTTATGCTAATTGTCGCAAGATAGATACAATATAATTGAGGACATAATCAGGTTTGACTCTTTTGGCCATAACTTCATCACCCGATCTCTAAATGAGGTGATTTTTAAACTAATACATTCCTAACATATTTCTCTAACTCTCCATAAAATTTTGTTATCCACTGGGATTGATTCAAAAAATATTGGTGGAGAGAAAGGGAGGGAAACGATCGAAAGAGCATGGATTGATTATTTTACCGAACATACTTCGGTATTTTAATCATATCTTGACCTGTAGAGTCTGAATGAGATTATTATTGTTTCAAAATAAACTAAAGACATGGAGCTATAATATTTATGAAGAATTCAATTTGTAATTCCACTGTCTGAACTAGTTTTGGCTAGAGAATTCCCATGAAAATAACCTTATAGGATAATACGTTCACATCTTTTGATATTCTGGATAGTTGGGCTCTAGAAATGAGGTCCAACATCTTACATATTTACAAAACTATGAATAAAATAGAATATTTAAACATTACAATTGATTACAATAAAATATTAAATAATAAGAGAACTATAGGTCTATAATAACAAGAGTTTGTAACCATAAATATAACAAAAGGGAAGGGAAACTTGGAACAAAAATAATTACATTTATAATTTTCATATTTGTATTAAATGTTCTAGAATTATCATATGCATTAACTGAAACCAAAAGTTAAGAGAAAAATAGCATATTTGGTTAAATCATATTGGCCTCAACTTTCATTTAGATTTCATTTCATACACATAATTGGAAATTGTGAATCAACCAATTTCTGGCAAGATAACTAGTTATCTGTGGGCCCTTTGGAGGAAATGGATGAAGCTTCAGCTCTCATATTAATAATTCCTCAATAGGATGCAATTGTAGAAGCTTTAACAAGAAGGGAACTTATCATATTAGCCTCAATTCCCATTCCTTTGAAAGCTGAAATCATACGAGCATTTATCAATTCTGATAATGATAGAATTATATGAAAACTCACTTCTAATTGTAGTTTCACTAATCAGTCGTGTAGGCAAGTGCTACCTAGCAACTAGGCAATTCTCTCTTGGACGAACATTGTTTGATTTTGTCATTAACAACCATGAGCATATGCCACCTTATGGCTTGCAATGAGTAATAAGCTCCAAACTATTGATAAGTTAGCAATATTCCTGCACCTTATAAATTGGTGTATTATTTTTCAAAGAGTTGAAAAGAACCAGAGTTGAAGAGAACTTAAATCTCTTATTCTTCCAATGCAACTTTGTCACTAAAATCTAGAAAGCATTAATACATAGGTGTTTGATTTATGATTTCCCAAATGACTTGAGCCAAATCAAAGTCTAGTGTTTTGATCTAAAGTTCCCAAACAAAACCATTAAATGATGCTTCTACATCTCTCTATCATTCCTAGTTACTACAGTATGGGATGAATGTAACAATCGTACTTTTCATAAAAAATGCCTCTCTAAAGAGCAATTCACTAACCAACTAATAGAGCTTATAAGATCTCACATTAGTATCCATATGTATAAGTTTTAGGATTTACAGTTTCTTAACTCCAGCTGGAGGGTGTAAACACATCCAATTTAATGCAATATTTATATTTTAGTAATGTATCAATTGTAATCTTGTAGTGTTTTTGTCCTTGTAACTTGCAAATTGTATTTTACTTGTACTCCTTGCTTGCTTTCCATAGTTTACCTTTCTAAAAAAAATCTCAATACACTAAAAGACATGTCAGTACTTTTCCATTCAAGATCATCTTCCAGTTTACTCTTATTTATAAAATGTGGCTCCTTTTAAACTCAATATACTAAGAGATCAATATGAACAAAGTAAACTAGATCAATAAAACTACATGTTCTATTAAAAGTCCTGATACACAAATAAAACGATATTATTAAATTGTTATTAAAATATAAGAAATTATTTTAAAATTAATAATGACAATAAAATACCTTTTTTAATCTTCAAACTGTATTTGGACAAATACCAAATCATTTAACCTCTTGTGTAGTTTATCTCTTTGGCTTATTATAATGACATCTTGAAATCACTATACACATCCTTGTATACCTCCATTGTGAGCCAAGGAGGTTTTGCATTAAGTTATTTGAAATAATTGTTATGATGCTTTAAAGTACATATTCTTATTAATTTCAGCTTTCTTTTTGAAACTTAGTCTAAAGTAGACATTCAATTCAAAAATGCACCAATGAAAAATAATAAAGAAAAAAGTTATATTTCTTACCTCTTATCAGTGACTGTAAGATAAAGTTTGTATAAAGAAGGCCTATTTTTTTATATTAGACTTAGTTATTTTCTTCGCCCTTTTTTTAGCATCATAAACATAGCCTATTGTTAACTTCCCATCACTATCAACTAGATAAAATACTCTCACTAAAGGCTCTAAAACTCTAATCACAAACTGAAGTTATGACTAAAAATCACGATCTTTAGGCATAATCTTAGAGGCCTCCATTATAGTATTAGACTTATTATATTGAGATGCAACCCATTTGTCACTTATAAACATTTGTCTTGAATAAAACACTAAAGTGACAGGAAATTAGTTACAAATCTTGTAATGGTAAGGTAACACAAATTTCTACCATTTATGAAACATTTTTCTCGTTAAATTTAGAACCCATTCATAACTATAATGAATTTGATCATTTTGTCTCGCTTTTTGTATATTTTCATAAGATATAGAAAAGTATTTACAATCTCCTACATTTTCTAACATTAGGTTAATACAGTGTGCAACACATTAAATCAAATAGAAGTAATTATTCCTGCATTGCAACTAATTTCCAACAGCTATATAAGTAACATCATTGTTAGTGATGCACTTTGCAATATTTAGGCCCAATTTCATTCACAAATTCATCAAATATTGCCAACAAAATATCGACATTTCTTATGAGACCTGATGTATCAATTGACTTTAAAAACATTATCCCTTAGTAAAATAAACAAAAAATCATATAAAGCTCATGTTTCCTATTTGTCTAACCATCATATATAATTGAACATCCATAAGTTTCCTAAGTCCTTTTTTCACTCAAATGACTTTTTATGTCACTAATAAAGTTGATCAAAAGATTACCTCTATAGTCATCAATTGAAGGAGCTTTATAGCCTGAACATAAAAGATAATAACATCTGTTATAGGTTGGTATAGTAAGATTGGATAACATTGAATGATACAATTGTATCATACCACCATTTATTCATTTATTCATGTTATAAGCTTCTTTTTTAGATTGTGATGCACTTCGAATAGAAGGTTAAACTCTGGGAGTTGTTCATAAAGCAAAAGAGTTAGGCACTTTTATTTTTCTTTTCCTGATATTAGTTGCACCATTCCTTTGTTCATGGTAGGAATAGTAGCTTCAATATTGTAAATATTGTCCATATTAATGCAAAATTAAGTTTCACTTCCAATTATTTCATAATTAAGTCTTTTCCTTCTTTCTTTCTTATTCTTATACTCTTCAATTGAAACTTTCATTTTCCATTTTACATCATTTCTAACTTTCTTATAAGGTTCTGCATCACCTTTAATCCCAACTGAATGTTTCTTCAACCTAGTGATTACCCCACCTTTCAATTATTTGTCAAACACAAACATATGGTATACTTATTCATATCATAAACCAATATGGCATGAGCCCAAGTTGGATTATTGAATCTTCCCGAAGGGGTTGAATTGTTAGAAGCACTTGAACTTCTCCCTTTTTATCTGTAAAATTAAAGGCATACGATGTAAGAAATAAAATAATAACTTTATATCAAAATAAAGTTTATATAGATGAAAGTCAATTTAGTTAAAGCATATTGGTCATAGTTACTAAAAAAATATGAATGAAATATTGATGAATTCTATTCACATTGATTTGCATGAAAATATACATGTTTTTCTTAATATTTTACTTTATTTTATGCTTAAATTACCTTAGTTTATTCATTTTATGTTATGATTTTAAATTAATTATAGAGATGTTGGTTTAGGATGAACTTTATTAAGAATTGGAGAAGATTTCAAATGAAAAACATAAAGAAAACACAATTCTTAGTTAAGCATGGTATAACACATGACTATGTGTCAACTTTTGTTCCTCATAGATCATATGTAGATGAAGATACAACCAAGAACATGGCTAAGAGGGAAATCATGTAAAAAGAAAAGAAATTTTTGAAGATTAACACAACCTAAGAAACATTGGTGTCTTACCCTATGTCCATAACCAAAAAAGTTACAAGAAGATCCAAGATCTAGGAGAAGGGTGTTCTAAAGCTCGTGTCTCTCCCCATATTAAAAAAAGGGACCCATATCTAGGATATGATTGTGTCTAATACCTTGTTTCATGGGGAAGAAACATTTTTAAAACATGAAAACCTTAATTTGATGATTCTTTTATTTTCTTTTCAAAATCCTTCCATCAGAAACTTAGGATTAGTTATTGAAAGGTTTTAAAACACTTAAAAGGTCAATTTTAAAGTTGTTTTTAATAGAGAAAAAGATTTGAGATCATATAAGTTGATTAAGTTGTTTAAATAGAATTATTAATGTCTTTTATTTCACTAATTGTTTCATTAGTACAAACATGATTTATGATTAAGTGATATATATATTTAGATAGGGAAAATTCTAGCTATTATTCTTATATGGATTAACTGATTTACGAAGTGGGATTTATATTTATGAAATATCTTTGAATGCTCTTAATAAGGATCTAATTATGTCAACAATTAGAACTAATCTTAATTCATTTATGGAATATTCAAGAGAACATACTTATAAGTTGACCAAAGCTTAGATATTAGGAGTTGAATGTGGTACTAGAGATAAACCTACATAATTTCTCTAGTGTTACGGTGAAACCTTTTATGGAAGTTCACAAAACATAATGTATTTTTGGAGATGTTAACTTAGTAGGGATTCATTAACCAACTCAAAAATAGTTAGTTGTAGATTGAAAGAGTGTAGTTTCATATTTTAGGAAGTTCTATCAATCTAGATGATAACTATCTTCCAAGTTTAGTAAATCTTGACTGTAAAGATGATACTAAGGAATTGCTTATTTAAGCATTAATTATATTTGAATTCTCTATTTGACTAATTGTTTTGTTTTAATTTCCTTGACTTTTACTTTCTTTGGGTTTTATTTATTTTATTTTACTAATTAATTAATCAATAATTTTATTTTGATTTTTAACTAGTTAGTAGTAAAAGAGTCCCTAAATTGTTATAGCTTATTTACAGGATAAGTCCTTATTTATCATTATATTACTTGTTAGTGATAGGTTTAGTTGCCTTAAGTTATGAGTAAATATTTTGTAAATAGGGAAAAATGTAGTAATATTAATGCATGAAATAAGTTTTTAATACCATTATTGGAAAAGCAATTAGTGTTTAAGAATCTTAAGAACTATTAGTATAGTCTTTTATATCTTTGTTTTTTTATCTTCTTTCTTCATTCTTATCTCTCTCTCCCTCTCTCTCTCTGTTCTATGATGGTTTACTATTAATTTATATGATCTTGGTATGACAAGGAGCTGACATTTTATTTTCCTCAAAGAAGACCTAGTGCTAGAAAGATATACTTTGTTAAACAAGAAGAGAAAAAACTAAGCTAGAAGCCCAAGATATATAGGATAAACAACCTAATAAAATGGAAAATGAGCACAAAGCTATGATGGAATATGCAAAATATCTGTTATTAAGGACACAATCCAGTATTGAATGATCAAATATCAATGTGACTGACTTTGAGATTAAGCCTAATGTGATCCAATTGCTACAAAAGTATGCTTATTGTGATAAATTAGTAAATGAAGATCCTAACTCACACATCACTAACTTTTTAAAGATTTTTTTACATCTTTAAAATTGAAGGCACCTAAGGTGTAATAAGGTTGAGGTTATTTCTATTTTCATTATATGATGAAGGTAAATAATGGTTGAAGACATCACATATAAAATCAATCATAATAGGGAAAGTCTTGCAAAGAGATTTTTAGAAAAAATTTTTTTGCCTTCAAAGATAGCAAAGCTGAGAAATGACATCTTTTCTTACCAAAAATTTGACAATAACACTCATTATGAGATGTGGGAAAGATGTGGAAATTTGTTGAGGAAGTGCCTATATCATAACCTACTAATATGGATGCCAGTTTAGATCTTTTATAATGGTCTAGTCTATTCAACTAAGCATTTGATTGATGTAGCAATTAGTAATTTAATAATAAAAGAAGTAACCCTTGAGATGCTTATGAATAATTATAAGTGGAAATTAGGAGGCCTAGAACTAGTAGGTAAACATAGTGTGAATGGAATGACCACATTAGCAACTTAGGTAGAAACCCTAGTAAGGAAACTTGATAACCTGAGTACATCAATAGCAAAACTCAAGCAATGAGTTATGAATTTTATGGGGAAGGATATCAAAGCATTAAATGTTAAACTAGAAATCTTACGACTAAACCATTAGAGCAAGTGGGCTATATAGGGGGTTTTTAGAGTTGAAATAACTCCTACAATAAGAACCTACAGTCTAGGGTGAAGGAATCACCTATATTTTTCCTAGGAGAATCAGATAACACAGAGGTAACCTCTACCTAGATTTTAACAAAATTAGTAGCAAAAGAAGAAATCAAGCCTATTGAAATTGATAAGGAATTTTATAACTAAATTTAATGCTTCATTAAGGAATTAAGAGTCTTTTATTCAAAATATTAAATCTCAAAATGGTTAATTAACAAAGTTTGTAGCCGAACGAACTAAAGAAACATTGTTTAGTGTCACGGTGTCAAACTTTAAGAATCTAGGAAATCATCATATAAAAGGGGAAAGAGTTAACCAATAAAATGAGAAAAATGAGACAAGTAACATGACACAATAAAGAGAGTGAAAAGACATAGGTTAGTAAGGTAAGAAACCACTGAATAAATACCAAAAAAATTCCTTACCCAATAAGTCTAAAGGAGTAGATGGATAAGTAATTTGGTAAGTTCCTGAAACTTTTAAAGCAAATTCATATTAGTATTTTATTTTTTAGGGCACCTTTATGGATTCTAAAGTATGTAATGTTCTTAAAGGAGATTCTAATAAACAAATGGAATATAGAAGATTTATCAATTATTACATTGAATGAAGAGTGCCCAATTCTTGGTAGTTTATTTATTAATAGGGCATAAGTTGATTTGGGAGGTGGTATCAATTTTATGCTATGTTATATTTTGTAAAGATTATGATTAAAATAACCTAAACGAATTAGGATAAATTTACAGTTAGTCGATAAATCTATTAAGTATCCTATAGGCATAATATAAGATTTTTTAGTAAAGCTTAACATGGTTTTTTTTTGATTGATTATTTTATTCTTAATATAAAAGTGGATATTGAGGTTCCTTTGATCCTAGGTAAACCCTTCCTTATTATAACAAAACCAATAGTTGATGTTTATAAAGGGAAATTTATTCTTAGGTTTAGATATGAGCAAATGATTTTCAAGATTTCACATACAATAAAATCATTCTTAGGTGACGATTCTTGTCATTCCTTTAATGTAATAGATAATTTAACTTCTAATTCATTTAAGGAAATTTTGTATAAGGATACCTTGAAGTTTTACATCATAAAAGGAGAAAAAGTTGACTTAAGAAATGAAGAACTGAAAGGAAAACTAGCTAGTTAGAGGAAAATAAAGATTTTTTAAAGAGAAATGATCATAAATAGGATATAAACTTAACCCAACAGAAGGTGAAGCCATCCACAAGTCATAGAATTAAAACAATTAACAATGCACCTTTAATATGAATTTTTTTAAGGAAATATGAAGTTATTAGTGATCTTTATGATTGGGTTATCCAATGAATAGAAATAAAATTTACTAAGAGTGTTGAGGACACATAAGAAGGAATTTACATAAAAGATTTCTAATATAAAAGGATATAAACCTTCTTATTGCACTCATAAAATTTTGATAGAAGAAGGCCAAAAACTCGTAGTGCAACCTCGAAGGAAATTGAATCCAAACATAAAATATGATGTGAAAGCAAAAGTAGTTAAACTACTTGACCTGAATATGATAACTAATTCCTAATAGCTTTCAGATGAGTCATATGCAGGTGGTTCAAAAGAAAGGGTGGATGCTAGTTGTTCTAAATAAGAAGAATCAATTAACTTTCCATTGAGGATTTTCATTGGTTAGAGAGTCTATATCGACTGCAGGAAATTCACGCAATGACCACTTTCCTTAACCTTTAATTAATTAAGTTTAAGATCAAATTTCAGACCACGTGTATTATTACTCCTTTGATAGTTACCTAAAGTTATTTTTCAATCCCAACTACACCTAAGGATCAAGGAAAGATGACTTTCACGTTTCCATATAGAACACTTTTGTATAAAAGGATGCCTTTTGTTTGTGTAATGCACTTTGACTTATCAAAGGTGTATTGAAGATATGATTAAATAGGTGATTGAGGTATTTATGGATGACTTATTAGACTTTAGTGATTCATATACCTCTGCTTTGACAATGTAGAGTGATTATTCAATACACAAGGATGTTCCATTAAACTTCTCAAAACCTTGTTTAGATACTTTTAAATTCTTAAAGTAGAAGTTTATTAACACCCTCGTTATAGTAGCACTGGATTAACGGAGCATTATTATTCAATACACAAGGATCTCTCTTGCTACTCTACTGTTTATCCATTTTCCCTTCTTGAATACCCTTTCTCTATCTTTCAATCATCCTTTAAATATCTATATATACCCCACTCGTGCAAAACCTTTCCACTTGCACTTTGTTGAGACCATAACCGCAATGCACCATACATTTCCTAATTTTGTTACTTCCCTGTTCCAATGAAAACAAAACCCACAAAGTGTTTACTATGTGTAGGTTTTCTTGACTATCAAACAAATCCAACTTCCACAACCACTCACTTAAAACTCTTTGGCTTCAACGTCTTAGAAGACGAAGGCCTCACCGAACTCCACCTCTTTACCCTCCGGAGCTACCCCCACTGCCTCCTCCTATGAAAACAGAAAATATGAATGTCAATAAGTAGGAGTGGGCTAATTAGTTTTAACTCCTCACTTAAGGTTCTCCTTTGTAGGAGGACTTAGGTTCGAGTCACCAAAAAGGAAGGTAGAGGGGGAATTTTTCCTGTTGATGACTATCTAGCTCCCTGGGCATGCTCCTTGGTCGGATCAATTACGGACGTTTCACTTCCAACAATAGTGTAGGAGTTGGAACTACTAGGGAACTTGGGGCTGATGGGAACCTGATGCTGAGCAGGGCTAGTGATCAATCAGCAGCTGACCAATCAGTATATGACAATTCCTTATACGTAGAAGTGTAAAGGCTACGTAGGAACCTAAGGGACCTTGGGGTTCCAAATTTACCTCCTCTAGGGCTCTTGGGGTGGGGTCTTAGGAGCTTAGGATTAATCTGACAAAGCTGAGATACCTAATTTATATATAAAAAAAGAATGTCAGTATTGTTTTGCAGAGAATTTGCTACCTTACAAGCTCTTAAAATGATGATTATTATTTCCTATAATCCTATACATCAACTCCAACTTTCAACATTCTCATAATTCTCATCAAATGGCAACGTCTCTTCTTGCTTTCCTTGTTCCCAGTATCTTGTTCCTTGCCTCTGTTCCACCTTCACATAGTCATCTCACTCTCGACCACCACAAGAAGACATGCCCTAGTTTCAATGAAATCATGCTGCAAATTATCTTCGAGAAGCAGATACACTAACCCAGCACCATGCTGGCACTTTTCACCTCTTCTCCCACTATTGAATCATCGAGGGATGCAATGGCTCTATTCTCATCTCCTCCACTACGTTTTCCAAAGAAGAACAGGACCATGAACTCAACGCTGGTCTCCGACATTAAAGAAGGAAGACGATATGGTAGGTTAAAACATTGAAGAAGGAAAATGATAAGGTAACTTAAAGCATCATTCGCTGCATTTAAAAATTAAAAATTTAAGAAGGAAGAAGAGGAGAATCTAAACGTTGCGTTTAAATGAAAGTGAAGTAGATTTGCACCCTAAAATGTCATGTTTCATATTATTGTAAGACCACCACTATTTTTAAAAATTCCAAATCATCAAATGGTAAGTCCCACTTTAAAAATTAAAAAAATTCCACGTCAGTAAAATTTTGTCACATGAGCAGT
>JANIIA010067711.1:0-10600 GCA_027478495.1 Erythroxylum alaternifolium
CCAAAACTCACACTTGCTAAACTTAGCATAAAGCTCCTTCTCTCTCAGTGTCTGTAACACTCTCCTGAGATGCTCCTTATGTTCCTCTTCACCCTTGGAATAAACCAGAATGTCATCGATAAACACTACGACAAATTGATCTAGATACTCTGTGAAGACCCTATTCATAAGATCTATGAATGCAGCTGGAGCATTGGTCAAACCAAGTGGCATGACTAGGAACTTGTAATGCCCATACCGAGTTCTAAATGTTGTTTTACTTACATGAGACTCCTTGATTCTGAGCTGATGATAACCTGACCTAAGATCAATCTTGGAAAAGACCCTTGCTCCCTGTAACTGGTCAAATAGATCATCAATCTGAGGTAGAGGATACTTATTTTTAATGGTCACCTTGTTGAGTCTTTGGTAATCTATACACATCCGCCATATCCCATCCTTCTTCTTGACAAATAAAACAGGCACTCTCCAAGGTGACGAACTTGGCTTTATATACCCTTTCTCTAACAGTTCCTCCAACTGTTCCTTAAACTCTTTCAGTTTAGCTGGAGCCATTCTATACGGTGGTATAGAAATAGGTGCGGTTCCTGAAATCAAGTCAATGGAAAACTCGATTTCCCTTACCGGTGGCAACCCAGGCAAATCCTCTAGAAACACATTTGGAAATTCCCTAACAATGGGAAAATCCTCTAACTTCCCTCCATTCATATTAGCATCCACAACATGTGCCAAAAAGGCTTCACACTCCTTTCCCATCATTCTGTCAGCTAGCAAAGTCGAAATAATTCTTAGTGCTGATGTTCTCCTGTCTCCTCTGAAAATTACCTTCTCACCGTTACCCAAATCAAATTCCACTTCTTTAAGGCTACAATCCAATTTCGCATGATATTTTTCTATAACATCCATTCCAAGTATGACATCTAGGCTCTTTAGGTCTAGAGGTAGAAGATCCACTACCAGTATATCACCCTCAATAAAGAGTTCACAATCCCTATATACTTGACTGACTATCACATTCCTCCCTAAAGGAGTAATAACAATCAGGGAGTTATCCAAAGGCATCAGATTAACATCATGCAATGTCATGCTTGCAGAAATAAAGAAATGTGTGGAACCAGAATTAATTAGTAAGTACACTACTAAATCAAACAACTGATCTATACCCATGACAACCTCTGGTGCAACTGTATCTTCCTCTCTGGTCATAGCAAACACTCTTGCCTGTGTCTGACCCCTTGGCCTTCCTAGAGGTATAGTCTTCTTTGTAGCTCCAAAACTGCCCACTTCAGCAACTGGCTTGGTTCCCACTGTGTCTGCTCTTCTTGGGGCTTGAAACTGCGATCCCTCCTGTCTTGTTACTTAGGGACAATCCCTAATCATATGTCCCTTTTCTCCATATCGAAAACATGATCCCAATAACTTAAAACATTCTCCCTGGTGCAGCTTCCCACAACGCTCACATTGGGGGTTCTTGTTTCTGCTCTTCTCCATTCTGCTATTGCCTCCTACTGTTGAGGCTTGCACTGACATTGCCCTTGCTTGCTTATTCTTCCCAGAAGAACTAATTCCTACCTTACTCTATGTATGGAAGCTTTTCACACTCCTCTTAGGCATTGTAGTACTCATCCCCTTTTTGGAAAACTGCTCCCTGTTCTTCCTCTTCTTGCTCACTTCATTCTTTATGTTCTCAAGCTTCTCAACCTGGAGTGCAGCATCTACCAACTGCTGGTAGTCATAGAAATTGTGGATCAAGACTTTCTCCTTGATCCCTAGGTGAAGACCTCCATCAAACATGCGACACTTATCTTCTTCATGTGCCACTATGTTTACTGCATATCGTGAAAGCTGTCTAAACTTCAGTTCATATTCACTCACAGTCATATTCCTCTGTGTGAGGTTTAGAAACTCCCTGGCTTTCTCTTGCATGTAGACCCTCGAGAGGTACTTCTTCCTAAACACCTCCACAAAATCTTTCCATATCAACATTGGAGATATAACCTGGCTATGGGGCACCGATTCCTACCAATAGTGTGCATCCCCTTGCAGCAAACTGACTACATAGTCCAGTTTCTCCTCATCATTGCACTTCATCTAAACTAGGACCCTCTCGGTCCTCTTTATCCATGCTTCAGCCTCTTCAGGATCTGTAGTCCTATTAAAGTCTACAACTCCATACTTGCAGAGCTTATTATACTGTCCAATTCTGTCCACTGAAGCTTGCATCGGAACTTGAGACCCTTGGCCCATGGCATATGAGAAAACCTGAGCAAAAGCTTGAAAGAACCGTGGGTCTAGAGGGTTAGCTTGAGGCATAGGAGGAGGCGGTGGAGGCTCCTCATGTTGTACACTAGATGCCTCATGATCAAGGGTAGAATTTGTCCCCGCATTTTATGGGACAAAAGACTTATCCGTGCTCCCTTGGCAAGAGCAGGATCGAGTCAGAGCTCCTCGAGTTCTTCTTTGAGGTTGCATAATCACTCCTGATACATAAAACCAATGGAAATCTTTAACTCTTACACAACAGTTTCAAAGGGGGTACAAAAATAGTTCAAGTCATGCAGAACAATTTCAATTCATGAACCCAATTTCAAACATAACAAGTCATTCACTTAAAATCCATTCATGTACAGTTCATCTCTCCAACTCCCCAATTATGCTTCAAATACTCCAAAACTTGGTCCTAAACTTGGTCCTTTCCCCGAATCTCAACCTGGTCTCTCTGAAATGCATGTAACTTGGCATATACCTCGAAAATGACCATATAAGATCCTAATTCTGGTGCTCTACCAACAAAAAGGGAGTGATTAAGGAAGAACAAGAGAAGCTCACCCTTTTACCAAACAAACTGCTAGAATTAATAGAAGATTCAAGGAGTTTTGTTATTCACTATTTTATTGACAGTTTGTTAGTGAAAATGACATTACTAAAATTAATTGGTTTTATCAACTTTATCAATATTGTCCTTCTGATCATTTTGCAATTTGTAGCTTACTCATAGGTTACAAAATTGATGTTGAACGAGAAAGCTAGAAGCAAGCCACTCATAATTGATCATAACTGAGCTTCCAATGATACAAGGTTATGCTAATGACCATAAATTAGCATGTTTATGCTAGATTTAAATTGTTGTGTAGTTAGGTTTGTTTTAAATTCTAAAATAAGCTTGTAATGATATGGAATCGTTGGATTGCTAATCGCTTATTCTATTTGAATCAATTATAAGAAAGCGAGCCTAAGTATCAAGCACATTGGGCCTCAATCTTCGACAACATCCCTATCTCAGTCACCTCGATGACTTCGTGTTCTAATCCTTCTCTTTTCATTTTTGTTTGTATTTTCTTCTTATGTTTTTCGTATATTGTTTTTTATTTCCCCTAGTGTGTTTGTGTACCTTTCTCACATTGAGGACAATGTGTTGTTCAAGTGTGGGGAGAGTTGTGTATTTTTAACGGACTTAAAAGGATAGATTTAGCCCTAAACATAGCCTTTTAGGTTGCCGAGATTTATTAGCTTGTGAAATTAGTGACCTAAGTTACTTAGGGATAAATATGTTGGTTAATTAGGAAACGATGTAGTCCATTCACCCTAGGAATTTTCCATACCCATTTATATTTTTAGGTCAGTCAAATAAATGACATTATTAGTACAATTCCATAGGAATGAATAGCTAAAGCAATAAGGCAGGAAAAATGTTGTGTAAAAAAAGTTGTATAAATTTTAACTAAAATAACTATTCCACTAGCCTTTGAGTTATGAATAGAGCTAGTAGCTAATTAAGAATGTGATGTAACTAAGTAACAAGATTGACACGCACCACAAATTTGTGCCTTCGCATAAAAAGGCTATAATAACATTTCAACCAAGCAACTTAAAATATGAGTTAGTTAAGTAACCAGATCGACATTCATCACAAATGTTTGCCTCCGTGTGAAAAGACCAGGTTAAAGAAAAATCAACAAAAAGAATGTTTTCAAATAAAAACCTACCAAACTTGTTAGTAGCTTAATTTTTCACAAAAAACTACTTAGGAATAGCTACACTTTTGCTTTGACTAAATGATTACCAATATATGTGTGCAAGTGACAGGGGTGAATAGACTCAATATTAAAATTTTGATTAGTTTGTATATTTAGTCCAAGGTGCTTAGAAGCAGATTTTGCTTGTTAAAATGTTAGAAAAACTTGAAGGATTATATTTATAGTTAAATTTGTTTCGTTAAGTTGGAGCCGTTGCCTCAGTATTACATATGCGTGTTTTGTGTTTTCTTAATTTATTTGATTGTTTTTGCTTGCTTGAGGACAAGCAAACATTTAAGTATGGGTATGTGATACATGTAAATTGCATCATGTTTTAGGGCATAAGTTAACATGTCTTTAGCTGTTATTTCGATCATTTAGTTTGTGTTTAGGTTGTAATTGTGTTAGTTTGTTTATTATTTTTGTTTTAAGCTTTTTATAGGTTAGTACAAGTTTTTGAGTTTAAATATTATGTTTTTGAGATACCTTGATGTGTTTGCTAGTATTTCAGGGTCAATATTGAAGAATGAAAGAGTTTTGGAAGACATTTGGGCCCAAACATCATGACAAAAGGCTCAAATATGGGCCACGGGCGTGGCCTGCATTGGGCAGATGTATAGACGATTACGAACTTCACATTTCGAGGGACTTTTTAGACCTTTTGGACTCCAAAAAAACCTTAGGGTTACCCAAAACATAAAAGACTATTTACAGAACAAGAAGTGAGAAGAAAATGAGCTTTTTCATGCAGCCACTTTTAGAAGAGAGAAAGAGGAAGAGAAAGAGAGGAGGAAGAGGCAGAGGAAGAGGAAGAAAGAGGAAGAGAAGCGGTCTTGATGTTCTTCCCAGATCAGGAGGTTTCTTGACACTGTGCCTTTTTAGATCGTTTGTCCTAAGTTACTATTTTCTTTTCGTTTTAATTTTATTCATGTATAAAGTTAGGATAGATTGTGTGATGATAGATGGTAGAATGTTGATGATGTTCTAACTCTTCTTTAAGATTTTATTTTGATTTAATAATAATTTAGTTGATTGTGCTTATTAGATGAATGTCATGATTTGATTGCATTCTTGCATAATTCGGTAATAAACTGAGAGGGTGAACATAATGAAAAATGATGAAATCGGATCAATGAGAGTTAGGTGATTTAATAGAAACTGTGATAAATCATATTGGTAATTATATGAATAGAGATGCCGTGTGATATTCTGATAGTTTATTAGAGTGCTTCAAATCTAATTAGTTTTGAATAATTTGTGAATTGAGAGATTATAAATTTTATAATCCAATTAGGGTTTAATGGTTATAACTCGAGAGAGAGTAATCAGCATTAGGATCATGTGGAACTTATACCCCATTAACACATAATCAGCTAGGTTAGCATTAATGATAGGTAAAATCTCCATTCTCATAAATTCTTTGGTTGATTTCCATTACGCATGCTTGTTGTTGAATTGTTAATTCCTTCGTGTTTAACTTTTGATTTAATTAGTTGAATTCAATTCTCTTATTTACTTTCCATTGCATTGTTTATTTTTAGTCATATCCTTTTAGCCTTAGATTTTTAAGATTAGACTAATCTCCCACGTCATAGGATCGACACCTCTTATACTACATTTGAGACCCGTGCACTTGTAGTATTAGAGGGCTTGTAAATTTTAAAGCTCGAATGACAGAATCAAAGCGATATGTATACTTTATATCATATGGTATAATCGTAGCTAGTACTAGCAAGTGTGGGTGGATCCTATGAGGAGTAGTTATTAATTAACAATTATTCACAAAATTATCTAGACTTTAAATGTAATTGAATGAAAATAGAAATAAATAAATGATTCATAGTATAAAATTAAGCAACAATTAAAAAGAAAGCAATCTAAGAATAAGTTTAGATTTGGGTAAGATATTTCTTAGGAATTCATTATGTTTTGGTTTAATCTTGATTCAATGAACAACTTGATAGTTGTGCATTAGTATGTGTTTTCCTAAGTATTTGGCATGTGTTTCTTGCATAATATTTATTATTGATGTATTTTAGGATTCATTTGTATGTTTTTGTTAGTTTGATCTTCATTGTTGTTCTTTTATATTTGATGTCAATTTAAGGTAAGAATTGATTATTTTGATGTAGGAATGGAGGTTGGCAACTTGGAGATTGAGTTAGAGACCAAAAGAGGAGAAGAGAAGAGGAAGCATTACTACAAGAACCCATGATCGTGGGAATCATGCCAATTTTTATGATCGTGGGATGTCTAACCCGAGAACATATGCAGGGTTCACTTAATTTTTAGGTTTTCTAGACTATATAAGATAATGAACACCTATGGACGAGGGAGGACGTGAAACCTCTGTGAAGAATAGCCTCCTTGAGTGAAAAATCCAGGTTTGGCATCTTGAGGAAGGTAGATATTCAAGAATCATCAATCACAATTGGAAGAAGAGCTTACCATCACCGAAATTTCCAGATTTTGACAAAGAATAGGAGGAGTCCTTTTTATTTAATCTTCAGTTGTTTTATCTCTTCTAGTCATTGTATGATGGATTATTCACTTGTTGAGGATGTTATAGCCACCATGAGTGGCTGATTTATTTTTAGGGATTACTTTTGAACTATCTTGTTAAACTTATATTTTATTGAATTGAATGAAAGATGTCTTTGATGAATGTTAAATATATTTATATCTTGCAATAGATCGAGAGATTGAGTAAGGTAATTTGTGTAGGATTGTACAACGAGAGTTGGCATTCTATAGACTTACATCCATCAAGTTAATTGATTAGTTAGAAGAGAGATCTCGGCTAAATTAATCGATCACCTATAGGATAACTTAATAACTAGTTAAATTGGTGGAGTGATTTGCTAGATTGAGAAATTGCTTAATCAATTTCATTTCATTTAATTTGATTAGAGATAACTGATTACACCTTGAGAGAGGGTAGTTAATACTTTTAGACATCTTAGGTGAGACACAATTCAATTAATAAAATAAGAGGGAGACAAGATAAGGAAAAAGTGATCTTTAGTTATTAGAATCTTGAATTTCAATTTTTTGAATTTTGGCTTTATTAATTGTTCATTGTTAGTCATTTAATTTTAATTTTATTTTCCAGTTATTTTCCATAAAACAATTTTGAGTCTTAAACAAAGATTGATTTGAATTAAGTAGTGCCTAAGCACAATCCTTGTGGGATCGCTATCTGCTTTTTAACTATAAGTCATGACCCGTATACTTGTAATTTTTGAGTGTAAAGCTAGTAAACTATTTTGCAATCAACAAGTTTTTGACGTCGTTGCTGGGGATTGATTGTTTAACATCTTGTTTAGTTTAGATTACTTTGATTTAAGAGTTTTTGATAGTTTTCCTTATGTATTTGCAGGTGTATAAACATAATGAGCACGCGAAGTGGTTGCAAGGTTACACACGCTAAGTTTTAATATTTATTAACCCTGGTAAATTCTGTAAGTGCACGGGTCGTTAGCGTAATGCCTAAGGTATTGATTCCACGAGGAGGGCTAAACTAGTCCTAAAATCTAAAGTCGTACTAAACTACAATAATTCAAAATAAATAAACTAATGCAGAAATAAACCAATCAAACAATTAATTTCAAGATTTAAGTTGCAGAAATCTAAATAAGGTAAGAAGTCACACAAACCAATCCAAAACCAACCTAGAAACTATCAAGTGAGAGAAAGAGGGTTTTAATCCGAGATTAACGAAAAACCTAATAAAATTTGTAATTATCGAATTAATGGGTCTAGATGATCCTAGGGTGAATTACTCTCTTTTGAGTTATGATTCTTAACCCTAATTGATAATCCCTAATTTAAATTATGGAATTGTGATCTCTCGACTTATAATTGACCCAAAATGTAAGTTAGTTTTAAATTGTCTAATAACCTACTGGGAACCTATGCTCGATCTCTCGTTACACAATTCTACTGGGAACCTATGCTTGATCTCTCGTTACACAATTCTACATGTTTAATTCAGTTCTCTACCTATGAAATCGTCTAAATCTCTTTAGCCCAATTTGATTATTTTCACTCGGCTCACCATCTTAGTTTATTGCCAAGTTATTAGGAGCAGAATTAAATCACGATCAAATTAATAAAAAATAATCAATCAAACTTTATTAATCTCAAAAATCAAAATCCCAAATATGAGTATAAATAACAACTCAACATTTAACATAACCTATTCTTAACACCTATTTCAATTCTATGCATAAATAAATTTGATATAATCGAAAAATATGTCGAGAACAAAATTGCGGAGATAGCGACAGTGAGAAACTACCTGTTTCAGGAAATACGTCGTGTCAAGCTTCTTCTCTGTGTTTCTCTTCCTTTGTCTCTTTCCTCAATCTCTTGATTTCCCTCTAGGTTTTTTTGAAATTGTCTAATGTGAAAGCTTTCTTTTTCAGACTCTCTAAGGCTATTGGTTCTGTCCCTTTATGATGTATTTAAACTTTACAAGAACTAAGTTTAAGTCAAGGTCGAAACGGTCCAAAAAATCTCACAAAATTTAAGTTTTTATATCAGCTCAACGTAGGACACGATCATAGCCTTGCTTGCCACGATCGTGGCCAGCGTCTAAACCTTTCTATCACGATCGTGGCCTAAAGTATACGATCATGGCTTATTGTGCTATAATTATGGGTCATGTTTTTGGCCCAAAGCTTCTCCGTTCTTTGCCGTTTACCTTAAAACCCTAACAAACCATCAAGGTACCTCAAAAATATAACATTTAAGCTCAAATACTTATACTAACACATAAAAGTAATTACACACATAAACTAACACAATTTAAACCTAAATACAACACTAAATACATAACAAATCAAACCTTAAAACACAATGCAAATTACAACTATCATAAAGATCAACAGAAATTAGTGACAACGAGTTTCCTGATATCACAGGCATGAACGAGAGCTAAGAGGAGTGAAGCGTCAAGAGAGTATGCAGAGAGATATGGCTGAAGAAGGAGAGTAAAGAGGAGTTGAGAAGACATTGATGGACTTTATGAGATTCGAATTCAGTGCTCAAAGAGTTACGAGGCCAATGGTTCAAGCTAACAATTTCAAGATCAAGTCGACACTCCTTAACATATTGCAAAATAGTGTGTAATTCTATGGGCTATCCAATAAAGATCCGAATGCCCACATTGCTAATTTTCATTTGCAAAACTTTTCGGTTTAATGGAATGACCGATGATGTATTAAAATTGAGATTATTTCCTTTCACTTTGAAAGATCAGGCAAAGGCGTGGTATAATTCACTTAGTTTGGGGTAGATCACTATTTAGGAGCAGCTAGTCCAAGCATTTCTTGCAAAATATTTTCCATTAACCAAGACGACAAGGATCACAAAGGAGATCACGATTTTTTGGCAGAGTGATCTGGAATGTCTCTATAAAGTTTGAGAGAGATTTAAAGAATTATAGAGAAACTGTCCCCACCATAACCTTCCGAGGGAATTCCTATTGTAATCGTTTTATAATGATATGAATCTGAGTATGAGAGGAACTATAGATGCAACCGCTGGAGGTTATTTAATGAGGAAGACTATTGAATTAGCGCATGAACCTTAGGAGGAGTTGACGAGCAATAGATGCATATGGTCAAGTGAGAGGAATAGACAAGGGCAAAAGGAGTAAAATGGCATGATCTCCATTGACTCTATTACTGCTTTGCAGGCTCAGATCATAACCCTTACAAAGCAGTTGAGCAACATGCTAGATGCATTGTCATCTACAGCTAAAGTGACGCAAGTACAGTGTGAGCTATGTGGGAAAAACAACCATGGCTCAGTTGAGTGTTTCTTGTTAGGAGCCAGTGGAACACAACCGGTAAATTACTTGGGCCAGCCACAAAAAGGTAATAATCCGCACTCGAATACTTATAATCTGGGGAGGAAAAACTATCCGAAATTTTTTTGAGGCACTAACAATACAAGTGGCCAAGTAAGATCATAAGGACCTTCTGGATTTTAGTAAGATCAGATTGAGTCGATGGAAAGAAAAATAGACAAACTGATGGATGTTTTAAGGTCTAAACTGACAACTTAAGAAGAGAACTAGAAGAGGATGTTTGCCAACCAGGAGGAAAGTCAGAAGAGCATGGAAGCAAAATTTGACCAAATTGTGAAGAATTATAACTCATCCATGTTGGGTTTGTCATGGATGCTTGCATCACATAAATGTGAATATAGTGGAGGTTTCGAAATCAAGATTCCGACACCATGATAACCCAAAAACTATAGAACCTAAAATGCATGCATGGATATGTAAAAGAACATGAAATATAAAACCTTTTACCATATGTTTCTCCTCCTTTCTTGTTTCTTATCCTTATTTAGGTTGTTGCAAATACCAAACCCTTCCTTAATCACCCAAGAACATGTAAAGAAGATGAAGAAACAATTTATAAGGGTGATTTGAGCACCAAACTAGATGAGTTCTAGTAGATGCTCTAGATGATAGAAGATGGATCAAAAATCTTATTGAATGCACTTTGATTCATGTAACAATTGCATGAATTGCAAGAATAAGACTCAAGACACCTCTCTCTCACTCTAGA